>CALYBW010000190.1:0-168749 GCA_944452665.1 Stenoptilia bipunctidactyla | reverse complement strand
GGGGCCCGATTTTTCAATGTTCAAATAAAAGATATCTAATGAATTTTTTGTCAGAAATAAAGATTTATTATTTAAACGAAAATTCTGACCTTTATCAGTGGCCTTGCTCCTGTAACTTAATGTTGCTTGTAATCTACACATTATTATACTTTTATAGAATCTACACTTACTAGACAAGTTTTTAAAATTATGGGCAGCTATAGCTCCATACTTTTTTTGTCACTGTAGATGATCGAAATTGATACAATGCAAAAAGTTGAAAACAATTTGCCTTAAAGCGACAATTTTGAAAATGTTTTACTTTAAGAACACCTGAGGAATTCCTGAGGAATATTAAACAAATCCTGAGGAATGTAATTCAGTAGAAATTAAATAAAAATACCTAAATTTGATTAAATGGCAGCGAAATGAATGAAAGAATTCAGGAAATTTGTGATAAAGTATAAAAGTCTCCACCATTTTTATATGGCTTAGTATTCCGATAAATAGATACGATTTTCTTACAGTCTTACATCCGGTCCAACTCCAAATAACGGGTTATCTATTCATTACGACACACCCTGTATACCTAATTAAATTATTTTAATTTAACTTAATAATAAAACGCCGTAAACTATATTACTTTGATAATTGAGAACCAATGTTAGAATTGGGTTGAGAGTCCAAATTGGTCAAATGATTCAGAGAATTGTCATATCTTCCAACGCTGCAACGTGCCGATCTTATTGAAAACGTTTTGCAGACGGAAGCCGATGATTGGAGAATTCGTTAGTAATAGCATTTACTGTGCAATATAAGGTTATTAAAAATCGTCGTTTTATTGAAATCGTTATAGCTGTAGGTTGAAATGAACTTAATTTGATATTTAAGAAACATTGCCAATTTGTTTTTGATATAGTTTGGTTTTTCCACAGCTTGGCTACGTTTATAACAATGCACTATAAGAACTGTGTTTTGACTATAAAATTATTTCTTGATTATCAGCAAGATGTCTGTAAGTTATGAACATTTGGTTCACAAAATATGATATAATCGGAGTTAATTGATTGCGTTTATAAACGTCTGAAATTAACAACTCACAATCTGCACAGAAGAACACGTTTTTCAACTTTATAAATACAAACACTGAAAAAGTATTAACGTTGTCTGGCAGAGATTTCTTCCCAACGATATGACTGCCAATTGTGCAACTTATTTTTTAATTTTTTCTTTTTCTTCTAGTATTATGGTATATACTAAAGTGTAAATAAATAATGTCTTAAATTTTCAGAATCTATTACTTTATAAATATGTCGGCGGTGTCTAGCTAGTGCCTTGTAGTTTATTTCGATTGTCTTCGGATGCCAGTACCTTTTTGGTACTTGACAGAGTCTACGTCACGAGTTTGTCACTAGCAGAAAGAATAATAACAATACAGAAGATGGACACGAGGAAAGTGTTCTTCAAGCAATTATTCAAGACAACCTGATCTTCAAGAGATCATTAACAATGTAGTGACACGCCAGCAACGTAGCTGGAATTGTAGAACTGTCACGCAGCCGAGATCAATCAGTTCAGCACCACAAGCATTGTCGACAGTAGACAAACCGACTCGCCCTAAAGACGCCCACACAAAATACTGTATTACAGAATCGTGATTGAAATCCCCAAGAATACCTGATGTTGGATAAAAGAAAGGAATCACCCCGATTCCGACATCAGAAGTGGGATACAAGTCGGTTTAAAATGCAAAGAATTGGAACAAAAATAGAAATGCAAATCGAACAAATGAACACACTCGAATCAACCAAACTTGATGAAAAGAAGATGTATCATGGTGATGAACGCCAGATTAATTCGCTTTTACTGAAATCCTGTGCATGACAGTCAATAATGGTGGTGCCTAAGCAACCTGAGGGTGTGACCGACGACTGAGACTAAATGACAAATACAATGCGGAAAAATTGAATTACGCAGAGATGATGCAGCGGTAGTCAAAGTCAGCGTGAACACGAACGCGAACCACATGGCGGCACGATGCGCGGCGGCGGCACACGGACAGCGCCAGCAGCGACGTCGGCGCCAGCTCGTGTCGGCGGCAGCTCATGTCGGCGACGCAGCGGCTGCAACAACCGCAGCGACGGGTCCGGTGACGTAACTCGAGCGTCGGGTCGACGTGCGCTATGGTTGTATTTTTCAGTTCTTTAGTAGCTAAACTCAGTGGCCAGTAGTTGCCATTACTTGCAAGAGTAAAAGACAAGTTCTCAGCGTGGAACAGATTTGTGTTGTGATGCTTTTATTGGCTTAAATGATTAACTTTCACACACTAGAGAGTTAATGACATGTTTTACCTTATTTACAAAGCATTGCAAAGTATTCCAATAAGACTAAAAGTGTTTGCGGCGCTGTTTTATCGTAAATACTTAGTTCATGATACGTTACATGTTGTTTCATACTTTGGAAAACAAACGTTCCTAGCGGAAAATAATGATGTTGAAATTACTGCTCTTATAAACTTGAGACGCTTGCAATCGTGAACTCAACAAAAATAAGCGACGATACCTTCTTAGTCTAAAGTTTGTAATGGATTGTAACTTGTGAAAGCAGTTTCAAATGAAACATGAATTGGATTAATTCCTAGGCTCCAAAGATAGTAGCTTTGCGGTAGTTAGGTTCAAAGCGCATTAAATAAAAAGACAATGAATGAGCTTGCTTTATTAACAACTAGCTGTGACACGCGACTTCGTCCGCGTGGATACCGGTTGTTGGAGTTGGATAAGTACTAATATTATATCCTCCTTGAAGTTTAAACTTACCTTATTTAAAATTTCGTCAAAATCGATTCAGTAGTTAAGCTGTGAAAGCGTTACTGATAGATAAACAGACAGAGTTACTTCAAAAACTGTTACAACAAAGCTGTGATCCGCAGTATCACCTAGGTGTTTTGAGAAAAAGTACAGGTAGGTAGATATATTACATAGATGATGCCTGCGACTTCGTCTGTATTGAATTAGTATTTCGAGTAGGTTATTTTCTTCTCCAAGGTCCTAAGTACTATCTTTAATAACAAAAATAAAAATGAAGAATCTTCGCCCATATAATATGTATAACTCCTAACCACAAACATAGGTAACTATATTAGGCACATTGCGTTATAAACAAATCGGGTGCCAAAGTGTCTTAAATTTTACATATTTCATGCAATACCTATCTTTATTAATTATAGCTTATTGTTATTCTAGGTAAAGCTATATTACTGTAAAGTATCAGAAGAATACATTCGACAGTTTTTGCGTGAAAGAGTAGCAAAGATCCATCCATCCAGCCATTATCAGTGTATAATGTGTATCTATCTATAGTTATGATTGGCTACTTTTCACGGTAAAATGGCTGAGCCAATATTAATGTAATTTCTTTTATAATAATAATAATAATATAATAATAAATCATTTATTTCAGGCAACACAAAGTTTACAAGATGGTAAATATAAACAGAGGGCCCATAGATATATACCTTAAACTAACATATATAAAATATACTTAAAACTACACTAAGTTTGACACTATTTCACACGTAAAGTCGGCGACGTGTGACGCGAGTCATGAGACAGTCGCCCTCGAAATTTCCGGAAGACGACTCCCTGTGGCCAGAACTCCTCCTTCATGAAGGTCGGCAGGTGTTGGGTCGGTACTCTCACCACAAATGAGCTGAAACTAACTTTATGGCGAGGTTCCAACCGCTCAACCCTCAGAGTAAAGGTGGTTTTCTTTCGAATGTACTCTATGACTTCCTCGACCTTCGTAGACCAGTGTACTCTGGATACGTACAGCTGCGTTGACGGTACTTCACCGCGCATCAGCTGACCTACTACGAGCGGTGCAGTGCCGCGATGGTTGCGGACGGTAGGATTCTTTTTCTTTCTCTCCACTTTGACGAAACCTTCCTCATCACACTTCTTGTCCTGCCGAGGACGTGGAGGTTCAGTCTTGCGAGCGGGCCCGCTACAACTTTTCCTCTTCTCCGTTGTCGCCCGCTGCGATGTAGCGGCAGCGGCGGCGGTGGCATACGCGCGCGAAGTCGGTGCGCGTTGCGTCATCGGCTCCGTCACAGCGAGGGAGCGAGCGGCGGGGCGCGGGGCGCTGCAAGCGGGGGAACCGGCGGCGGCGGGGCGCGGCGTGTCACACGCAGCGACCTGCGTCATCGGCAACGCCGATTCCGGACTGCTGACAGATGCAACTTGCGCTCCACGAAGGCTCGTGTTCGCTTTAGACGCATTGAACTCTGGTGACCCACATACTAAGTTATTACTTTTTATAAGTAATATTTCTGTACGAAGTTCACTTATTGTAGTGTTCGATGCATCTAGCTTCCTCTGGACATCAGCGAGGCTTGATTTCAGGAACGTGATGTCCTTCAGCAACCTGCTTACGTCGACGTGGTCGAACCCGATGCTTGGCAATTTGTGAAGTTCCTTTGCCACAAATGCGGGAACATCGTCCGGGTCGGTCTCCTTCAGTAGGGTGACGATGTCCTGGAGACTTCTTTCACCACCATCCCTCCTGCGGGAAGGCATCTGCGCGGTCTTCCCGAGCGTCTGGTACAGTAACGCCTTTCCGCTACTTATCTCTACCTGGGTGAAGCCAGACTTGCAGATTTGCAAGATGCTGACTTCATCCATCGTGTCGATGGCGTGTTGAATGAACGCCAACAACTCATTGGCTATGAGTTTTTCGGAACCCATAGCCATAGTGACGTGCAGCAGCAAGCGCCGCGCGGATCGCGAATTAAATTTAATTCAATACGGTAATGCGAGACACGTCCGTTTCCGAGCGCGCTTCATTACGTATTCGTTTGGTAGTTAACACATACCTACGGTACTTTTTATTCTACTTCTAAATCTACGGTTTCTAACTTCTAAGAGCTAGAAATGTGAAAAATGATCACGAAATAAATAAAACCTTGAGTCCCATTATTTTAAGTTTAACTTTCTTACAATATTATCTCTGTATGTACAGAAGGCAGCACATCAAGTCTTACAAATCTGTAATTTTTTTTTTACTTGAATCTGAAATCTATGCCCTCGATTAATACCTACCTGTATTAAATCGCGCAAGAATCTTTATTAATGATTTAGCCCTATCAACATAGCAAAATTTTCTACTGCATACCAACTATTTTTCAGATTTATTATTTTTAAGCCCCTAGTACTTTTACCAGGAGTATTTCCTTAGAATTCTTATTCCCATGTTTATTTTTAGTGTAGTTCAGTTTTTTTTCTTCTGGCTATCCGAACGCTTTTACATCTTATCTACTAATGCGACGTTACAATATCAAAAACACTGTTCGTTCGTTGCTTCCACGCTGGACTGGGAGCTACAGAAAATCATGGAATGTACCAGTTGCTTCTCTTCCCGGGCATACCTTAAAAGTCATTTTAGGGATAGAGGTTTTATTGGATAGAGAGTCTTGTCAAATTACTACTTACTATTCTTATAACTACTTACCATTCGTTTGTAGTAGCTTTTACTCATGTAAAATATTGAAACCCAGCATTCATTGATTTTGACGACAATTTAGTTATAATTTAGGTACCCCTAGAATACCGCCTCTGAATAATTGACTAATCCGAGTGAGCCCCGCTTGGTGGTAAACTGACTGTCTCGGCTGACTGAAATTTGCCGTCAAACATCACTACTGCCAGCGGTGACGCGTCCCGAAAACATTCTATAAAGAGCCAGTTCTAGAGCCGCAAACGGGTTTATGATAGCTTGGCTTCGGTATTCGACCTCATTTATACTTACCATCAGGTGAGAATGAGGTCAAATTCGGGCTTATTCACCGATTTGAAAAAAACTTAGTATTTTTAATATTTTGGAATAGAAAGTTATAAAATTAAACTCGTGGGTAGTCTGACTCCCAACAGTTACAAAAATTTGGTGGTTCATTCAGAGAAATCTTATTTCCAAGTGAAATAATAAAAGTTGGATGAATATAGGCACCCAGAGTTTGGTAGGTATCTCGAACAATTAACAGCGTGAGTGGCCGGCCATGCTAGCGAATCACTCGCTCGCCCGCCCGCGTCTTATCGAACATACCTACCTAGTTATTTTAAAATTATCACGATATCTCTTTGGATCTTGATTGAAATCAAGTGGTGTCAAAGACAATTTTGTTCACAATTAACCATTTATTGTAAACAAAATAAAAAAAAATATAATAAAAAAAAATTTCGCGAGCAGAATCGAACCCACGACCTTAGACTCATGGTCGGTCTACGCGCAACTGAGCAATGAGTACTTCTGATCTGTATGCCGAACACCATCGCCGCACTATATTCTAGTAAGTTTTAGGCATAACTTTTAAAAATCTATTACAATTTTTTTAGATCCTAGATTTTTTTATGTCTGCAGAATCTGCTAATCATTCTGGACAACTTTTGTTAAGGCATCATATCTATATTTCTTACGGTTTTGATGAACCCTTAAGGGTTCTGCATCAGGTGTTCCAGTAACCGAAATAAAATATACCCTATATGTTGCCCCGGCTTCACAGCTATACATCAAAAAAAAGGTTCATTCAAATCCGTCCAGCGGTTCCAGAGATTAGCGTGTGCAAACAGACAAACTTACAAACAAACAAACAGACAAATTTTTTTTTCAGATTCTTACTCTTTTTTCATTTCTTTATAACCCTAGATAAATTTTTTTGTAAAAATATTAAATGTACAGACACGTTTTTTTACTGTTTTATTATATGTATTGATGTTGGGGGTTCATTCAACATATTTTTATAATTAAATTACGTAAACTTAAACTAGGATTTCAAAAGACAGGTAAACTGTTGTAAGACTACATTGTCAATATCGATATCTATATCGATTGCTGTGTCAGGGAATCAATCGATGCGATTTCCCATGCTTCTCACAAAATGAAATACTCACATAAGCGCCAAAATGACGAGAAAAGGTACGTTTTCGTGTTAAACAAAGCTTACAAGAAATAAAGGGTAAATTGTGCTTGAACGTTTCATTCGTCACTGAAAATGAGTCACGGTAAGATGAAATTTTATTTATTCAATTAGTGATCAATTGCATAATAAACACTGACAAAAGTTTTCAATTTACAAAGATGCAAGACTGTTATTTTTTTTTTTTTGTGAAAATGAGTGATGTGTAAACTGTAGTTAACGTAGATACAGATTAGTGGAAGGCAAAAGAAAACATTCAAAAGTTACGGGTAAAACTCGATTTGATATTCCGTTTTAAATAATGAGACCTGACTGTAGAGTCAATTTTAAATTAACTAGACTATTTTAAAATAATAGATCTTTAGAGGACGATCGATACACTTTAAAATCACTGAACTTCAAACGATTTTATGAATGCGGTTACGATTGCTGACGGCGGGTGCCAGAAGGACATGTACCAGTCGAATTTGCTATTTATGATAATGTTGATGAGAAATAATCCTGTTGTATAACCGAGTGTGCGCTCTATCGGCCGTATTGTGTGTTGACCGTACCAGATGCTATTACGTAGTCGTAGCCCGGTGGAAATCGGTGTCTCTTGAGCTTGCTCATGTAGTCCGTGGGTACGCGGTGCGCGTTTAGCTCTGGCGGAGGTCGTGGTCTATGGAGACCGTGTGGTGTGTAGTCCGTTAGATACACAGGTGCGACTGGCTTTGGTAGCCAGTGCGCGAGATGAGGGCAAGTGAGGTTGCCAGTAGGCCGAGGAGGCCGTGGCGATAGGGGAGTCACACTCGAGGAACTATGTGGATATGATACGCAGTATGTAGAATTATGTGTTGTTTTTGAAACGATGATACATGGTCCCAATGGTGAATTTATGATGGGAAATATGATGATGAAAGTGAATTTAACGTGGTATCGATTTAACACTACCGTGTGTGACAATTAGTTATGAATTCGTTCTTATTATTTTGTTCAAACAAAAGAAACTAAATCTTGTTTTGCGTTACGTTAATTAGGTTTGACAAAACTTAAAGTTCTTGCTGTAATTGGTTTGTGTGGATCAGCAGTATACAAGTCGCTCAGATTGTTACATTCTCGGTGCATTCGTAGTCGTAGGTGTAAAATCGGGCTTCATCTCCCGTCTCTGTGCGGTCACGACTGTGAGTGGCGGGCGTTTAGCACTTGAAGGATGTAAGTAATCGCTGTGTTTGCCGTATAGGGGCAATGTGATGTGTGACGGTGCCTGCCGGATGGAGATGCCCCTGTTGGTGTCTACCGGATGGAGGTTACCCGTGTTTGTGTTCTAGAGTATTGTATACTGCGCGATCTTGAAACATTTATTGTGGCTTAATGGGTTTTGTCGAACCTTTAGTACTAACTGGGTACATAGTAATGATATCACGGTCGAGCGCATGTAATTTTGTTGTGAAACGGCTTACGTCATGTTATTTTTAAATAGTCTGTGAATACTAAGTATGAGATTTTCTTCCTGATAATCGTGTATCCTTGGCTCGCCAGAAATCACTTTGTATCTAGCCGACCTTCGATAATTTTACTGCGTTTCTAAGGTGAAACGTTTTCTTTTGTTTTGTTACAAGTAAACTATAATTGCTTGTTGTTACATTCAAAGTAAATTTAATTGCTTACTGTACGCTTTTCCTATCGAAAGTATTGCGATACGTACAATGCTTTGACGTTAGATTCCTATTGAGTTTCTTGCTGGTTCTTCTCAGTGGATGGACCTTCCAAACCAGTGGTACCTTTGTGTAAATCACGAAATCTTGGGTTTGAAATTTAGATAGTAATTAGTTTTGAAATTAAGGTAAAGTGAAAACCTGTTGCGGATAAAGTTTTGAAGTTGCCGAAAGTTCAAGTACCCATTGAAGTTGCAAAGAAAGTTGTTGTTTTGGAAAGAAATTTAAAGTATTGTGGATACCGATTCTCGTTCGTTAGTTTGGTGACTACGTCAGAGTGATTCTGGGTAGTGTGTTGAAGGAGTCATTAGTTGGCTTAAGCTCCCCGTGGGGAAAAGATTGTGATTGCTGTAAACTATGAGCGAGACACCTTGTTGATAACGACGATAGTAATGGAATTCAAAGTTTGTTTGATTTTGAGATAATTGTTAATCAATGGTGCTTGGAACTTTGGTAACTATATCGGGATTTTTGTTGTTTGGTATTCTAAAAGATTGATAATGTAAGGAGTTCAAACTTGTGTGTTTCTTTTGAGAACTTGCCTGACTTAATTGTCAGGACTGGCCGAGCCACCAATTCGGTATGATCGTTTCAGATTATCACACGAGGACGTGTACTAGCAGGATGGCCGTGTCGGTGGTGTCTAGCTAGAGCCTTATAGTTTATTTCGATTGTCTTCGGATGCCAGTACCTTCTTGGTACTTGACAGAGTCTACGTCACGAGTTTGTCACTAGCAGAAAGAATAATAACAATACAGAAGATGGACACGAGGAAAGTGTTCTTCAAGCAATTATTCAAGACAACCTGATCTTCAAGAGATCATTAACAATGTAGTGACACGCCAGCAACGTAGCTGGAATTGTAGAACTGTCACGCAGCCGAGATCAATCAGTTCAGCACCACAAGCATTGTCGACAGTAGAAAAACCGACTCGCCCTAAAGACGCCCACACAAAATACTGTATTACAGAATCGTGATTGAAATCCCCAAGAATACCTGATGTTGGATAAAAGAAAGGAATCACCCCGATTCCGACATATACATATATATCTCCATTTCCACTTGCAGAATCCCGCCAACTCCCCGAGGCTGAGCAGACTAATTTACAATTCCGCTGCAATTTCAGACGATAATTGTTTGTATATCATTGCATGTGACTACAACAGCTACCGGCGGTTCCCGGCTGCTATTATTCCGGAACAAATTCGTTAATGTGGATGTTTTGAGGGAGCATAATTCTATACTGGTTTTACCTACGGCTTCACCCATATCTCGTTCTCCTTGCATCAATCAATGCTGAGAGTCGTGACCTCTTAGTACAGTCTTATCTCGGATTATCTTGCGCCATTGTGCCATTGTGTCCTGTCTTCGGCGGCGTAAATATCTTGACACAATGTGGTGTCCAGAGTGGCTCGGATCTGATCTAACCAACGTGTTGGAGCTCTACCTCTAAACATATCTGTGTAAGATGAACAATGAACATAATAATAATAAATTTTCACGCAGATTTTTCCAATACTTGAGCAGCTAAGTCTAATCTTAGATAACCTTACAAAAGTTGTTTTAAAGACTTTTTTTGCCTTGAGACTTCGCAGAAACTATTCTGTTCCTCATAAAGTTGCATGTTTGTAGTTAACGTAAGAAGGTAAGGTAGGTGAAGCGTGAGATCTTAGATCATCCAAATTCGATCGGTTTTTAACAGACTTCAACAAAAGCAGGTTATCAGTTCGACCCGTATGTATGTAATATTTCCACAACTGCCCAGTCTTCGCATATGTTAATCTATATCAGCGTCTGAACAAATGTGCCTAAATTCAAAAGTGTATGTAAACTCACTTTAATATAGCAACTAAGTATTTTTGAAGTCGGTGCTTGCCCGAATTAAATTAAGAGTAATTTAATTAAAGCATGCAAACCAATCTTTAAAAGCCATCGGCATAAAAAATACTTAGTTTTTATATTAAAGTGAATTTATTTAATACAGAAGTTATCGTTTTTATTTCTTAAGTTTGAGTTCAATTTTGAAGTATGTTTTATTTTTCAGAATATTTTTTTCGTGCTATTTTTAAGGATCTCCAAGCGCTAGTTTGGCAGAAAACAAAAAAAAACCGTGCAAATCTGTCTTCGCGCCTTAAGCCTGAAAAACCTATTGTCATAGTACCTAATTTTGCCGGCTGATCCTTCTCTCCATCCGTGACAATAAGTCGTTATTGTGGTACAGGAATAATGGTATAACTCAATAGAGTATACTCAGGCCAATAGAGTAAACTTTTACCTAAAATATTGTCAGTCTTTTAGGTAAAAGTTTATCTGCAAAATTAGATAAAAATGATTTTAGGCTTTAAAACCTAGCACAGGGTGTGCCGGCAAGAACCTGTTTCAGTCAATAACATTAATTTAGAAGGCAGATTAGTTCCAAAGTTTTCCTTTACACCCTGTTCAAATACCTCCGAATTTAATTTACGATTAAGTAAACTAGGCAAACAAAGTTATTCAAAAAAACTTGATAAAACATTGATTTACAAAGACACCATAAGGCGACATATTGAAAAAATGCATTAACTTTTATCGCATACTATGACAATATGACAAGACGAGTGGACTTGAAATTTTGATATGTGTAAATTCATATTTTTATTTATACTTTGCTTGCTCAGAAACTGACTTTAATGATTTTGACTCGATAGTTTTTTTTTTCGAAAACACGTCTAAAAAAATACGTTTTCTTAAATTACCACGTAGTACTTAGTTATGAAATCCAACTTCACATTATTGTCCGAACTTACATAGCATTTACCATCATTTTTTTTATCGATTTTTGAAACGATTTCAGTGTCTTAGCGGTTACGATGGTCACGATTTCTATGCAATACGCGACCTTATGTCAGCGTGTTAAAGTTCTAACATTTAAATAAAAAACATTTCGATGTGCCATCTTAAGTGAGCTTTAGTTGTCGGGTGCTGACGTATGAACTTAGAGTTGACACTCTATTTGACGCTCCATAGTACCCCTATTAGTTGCTTAAACAGCATATACAACCAATCTGTTTGTAGTTCAATATAGACAGCCCATTACGTCGCAAATGACAATACAGATTGATCGGATTTAGCACTCGCTCCCGGATGCCCCCAGGACACGACACGGACCTAGTGATGGTTAAGTTAACAAGGATTTTTTAATTGAGACATAGATTATACTACGTGGTTACTGACTTTTTTGCTGTTTGTTCTTCGTAGCCTGCGTTTCTGATAGTATAGTGGACCACGAAAGAGGTGTACCAGTTTTGATTTGGTTTCCGTTGACGTTTTTTGCTTCTTTGGATTCAATAATGATCGCTATCACTAAACGGATAAAGATGACAATAGAAGTGGTTGGATTGACCTGCAAGCAAAACTTATCTTTATCACCTATGAATATGCAAGGAACAATCAACCTTTGGGTGATACACCACTTTTTTTTGGCTAAGTCAAGGTTTGCACAGTTTGCAAGGTTTGGTGTGGTGAAATTGAAATGGATATAAAAAAAAAACCTTTTATTATTTTTAAGGGCTTATCAATTTTTGTAGGAATAAAATATCCTCAGGGGACTAACACAATAATTATCAGAACAGCAAAGTGTGAACACAATAATTATCTATACTAATATATAAAACTCTAAAGTTTGTTTGTTTGGTTGAACGAGCTAATATCAGAAATTACTGGTCCGATTTGAAAAATACTTTTTGCGTTGAATAGTCCATTTATCGAGGAAGGCTTATAGGCTACTAGCTTTATCCCGCAACTTCGTATGCGCTTAACTACCCTTCTCGTGTAAATTTCAGAAACTATACAACCAGACACCCACTGAAAGAACCTTTATACCAGTATCACACCCATGCACTCAAGAAATAAGTTTTTTTCACACAAACTTAAAATCAGATATTTTTCGTGTAGTGGGAATTTTGGGAATTTTTTTCGTAGCACAACCAGTCACTCTTTGCAGAACCTTCATGCCAAGTATCACATCCGTACACTCAAGGAATAAGATTTTTCATACAAACTAAAAAGTTCAACCCCTTCCCGTGGGAATTTCGGGAATTCCGTCCATAATACAAACAGACACATATTGAGGAACCTTTATATCAAGTATCACATCCGTGCACTCAAGGAATGGGATTTTTTCATACAAACTAAAACATCATATATTTCCCGTTCCCGTGGGAATTTCGGGAATACCTTTCATAACGCAACCAGACACACATTGAAAAACCTTTACACCAAGTTTTACATCGGTGCACTCAAGGAATAAGATTTTTCATACAAACTAAAAAGTCCTGTATTTCCCGTTGCCGTGGGAATTTCGGGAATTCCTTCCTTAGTGCACCTCTACATCCTCTAAAGAATATATGTTCCAAATTTCAGCTCTCTACGTCCAGTAGTTACGGCTGTACGTTGTCTGTCAGTCACTCAGTCAGTAACGGAACAGTTTTATATATATTGATATTTTATCTTGGAGTTCCCACGGGGACGGGAGTAATGCAGGTGGAGCTGCGGGGTCTGACTAGTTATAAAATAAAAAAAGCTTATTAACGCATAGCCCGAAACAGGCTTATTGCACTTAAAGATTTGATTGGAAGTCCTAGTTGTTGTGGCGCAGTGTGCCCTGTTTGTATGAATCGATTTTGCAGGTCAAGCAACGCTCGGCCGGGTCGGTACAAGGATGGGTGACAGACAGCCAACCATTCATTGACTTTAAGCAGTCGGTCCCGGGTGCTGTATATACAGGGTTCATTTGACAACATCTACCAAATTTTTTTACGTAATAAGTATCATTAATAGAAACCATTTCTGCAAAAAAAAGTAGTTATTTTTTTACACGGAAATTCATATTATTCACTAAAATGTTAAGCACAACGTGGTCATACTGTTTTACGAATGAATACTATAAAGACTACGCGCAGTGGTACAACTCATTTAACCGAATGAATTACATCACAGACGTCTAAATTTTCAAAAAACAATCGTATCCTCTTGACAATGAGTGCCATTACATCGAGCAAGTAAGATACCGACATGTTCGCACGTGAACGAAACCGGCCGGCGCCGCGGCGGCGCCGTCGCAAACCCGGAAACACTTGTCCGTTGTCATGACCTTCAGTCGCTCGCGCATACTCGGCGGAAGTGCACGCGCAACGTGCGTAACGCAGCTGCGTCGCGAGAGACCGCGAAACCTGCGCCGCATGTGTTTATCTTGGTGTTTATTAGACAGTGAGTCGTCGCTAACTATCGATAATGCTTACAAATAGGGAATCGTTTATCAGAACGAAGCTCGAAGCCTTTCTGATTTAAAAAACCAAATAGTGTGTGAATTTGACAAAGTGACACTGCAGTGCTAAATAAAACCCATGAAAATGTGTTAAAACGTGCTAGACTCTGCCTGGAGAAAAATGGTATGCATTTTGATCACTTATTACACAGATAAGAGCTTTAATTAATGTACATAAGTTTATTCAATCTTTTTAAATACGCCGAATTGCAAAATACTTCTTCTTTCTATCTATTTTGCATTCACTTAAAAGTATTATGTTAAATTTTCTCACATTAAATCCCTCAAACCTTTTGCAATTTGCCGGTTCTAAGCCTGTAAAAGTATGAAGAAAAGATTGTACGTAACTTATGTAGGTAACTTCTTTTATTGCCTGAAGGTATGCATAACTACTGAACTCAAAGTGTGACCTTGCAACCTCATATCGTTAACATGTTTTGTCGCGCGACAAAACATCTTGTAGTACTACGTCTACGTAGTATTATTAAACGTAATCAATAAAGTGCCGCGTCATAGTATCGTATGGTGTGTAGGGCGTTCATCAAAAACGACTATTCGTGAAACAAATCAAGGTGCCATATCTTTACTTTTTTCTACTGATCGATATTAAAATAAAAATGCAGGTTATTCGTATTATATCAAAGTACGTAATATTTAAATTTGGCAAGGGCCTACAAAACAACCCTGTATACAGTGGTCGTTAGGGTTTGTCAGAAGCCATTTCGGCTCCCTGAAAAGTCTGGTCTAATTTTTTTCATCACCCAGCAGAGGGCTCATAATGATGTTACACTTGGATGGACACTTTATAATAATTAAACATAAAAATTAAATATTTAAAAATAATAACTATTATTTAGATACTTAAATAATATTATCAACTAAATGACCCTCTCCGCATAGGTCTGTTACATAATATGTAGGTATATACAGGGTTGTTGTTTAGTCACTGGCCAAATTTTTTTACAAAATAAGTATCATTTATAGAAACAATTTTTTAGAAGGAAATTAATATGTTCGCTAATGTAGGCAAAGCAAGGTCACTCTAAATTATGAATTCATAGCATTAAAATAGACAGGACTACGCGCTACTACAAAACATCTTGTAGTACTACGTCGTAGTATTATCAATGAAATGCCGTGTCGTAGTAGCTGTGTTCATCAACAGCGACTATTTGTAAAGGAGTTTGTGGTGCCATATTTTTATTTTTTGTACTGAGCGATACAAAAAAAATATGCAGCTACGTTTATATCGTATAAAAGGGAATAAAATTAAAATTTGGCTGTTGACTAAAACACAACCCTCTATAGGGATAATATTCAAATTCTGTTTAAAAAAGAATCTTTTCATGTAAACAACACCTGCATAACATGTTTACTTACATAAAGCAGAGTACTTTAAAGCGCAGAGTACTTATCTGAATAATGAGTGATGTAATATTTGCATAATATTCATGTCCAAATTGTGCCACTGCATATTATGTTTTAATTAATTTAAATCTGATTTTGATGCCACTTTACATCAAATCATTAATATTAATTAAACAAATTGATATTCTTAATTACCATAATTTCAAAGGAAACGTTTAACGGTTTGTTTCTTTTTTGAACTTAAGTAATTATTAATGAGTTAAATTAAATTACCGACTAAGTAAAAAGTGGCGAAAAGCGCAAACTCTTTCAAAAACTGTTTAGCTTTAAATGTTCAAACAATTAATTTATTGTATGTATTTTATAGCATTAAAATATTTCAGTTTTGTATTTGAAATAAATTTAAATCTACACTTTTTAATTTTATTTTACCAAAGTGTCCAGTTTGATTAAAATGCTCGGGATTGGTGGAAGTTTATTTAGAAAAAGCTTTATATGTTCAATATATTTATCATGTTTATTCTAACTCGTATGTACACTCTGCAACAGAATAATGTATACCACCCCAGACGCACGCACACATACAATATGCATTCGCGTTGTATGTGTGCGGAAGACTCAGAATAACGTTGACCACCAGTCGTACGCACACAACTAAAGATCAATTCTAACTAAGCTAACCAACTACATCGTGTCACAACAAGAAATAATATAACTACACGGATGTATAGATCTTTAGTTTCAGTACTTCGACGAGCCTATGTCAGCTGTATAATGTGCAGATTATTGTTTTATATTATAGAACTCTGAAAGGTCTGCATTTTTTTTCTCCGTTGCTATATTAATATGTCTTTTTTATTGTTAAATTATTGATTGATTGTTAAATTAATAATGTTTAAAGATATATCTTCAATATCTTTTTTTTTTGTTCAAATTTAATGAAGATATATTCATCAATAAACCTTAATATATATTCATTTAAATTAAGAAATATTTAAATAATTTATTATAATTTAAAATGATATAAATATAATTTTCATGTTCTATATTCTAATTATATTTATATTCTAATTAATCAATAAATTAAATATAGTGCAAGCAATCGAAAAATAAGGCGCAGGTAAAAACTACTAATTAAAACAACACAATCTTTTCCAGATAATTATTTATTTTTGGCATTTCACAATATGTTGCGTCTGACTAGGAATTTTTATTTCACAAATTTATTAAACGATTAATTTTAAAAACAATGATAGTTTAGGTAATAGTTGTTATTTGAAAGATTTGAATGACAGTTCTCACTTTAATTTTTCTGTCACTTGGCGTATGAACTTATTATATAATTGAAGTAATAATTCCATTGTAAATATGAATCAACATGTTATTAGCCAGAAACTATAAATAAGCTAAGCTAAGCTTATTTCTAAGCTAATCAACAATAACATCATTCACTCTGGATTATTTACTTTTTAAAAGACAACTATTACCTGACTATTTTTTTAATAGCTAATTTGAGCGCCGTCGGAGTCTATGACCTGCTGCAACCGAGATCTCATACTGTCAACTAAATTCCAGCACAAGGCAGATCCTCTCATCATCTCCCAAGTTGAAATAACCCGCCCCTCTAATTTGGCTCTGGACCTCACTTGTGATGAATCCCAATTTAAAATCATTTGACCCCACAAATTCTCAATGGCGTTTAATGCGGCCGCTTAAACTAACAGGTAGGGTGTTTCGAGCATCATAACGTTGGCATTTTCTCCTCCATAATATTTTACGGCCATCTTTGTCCGACTTGAATGTCGTTTATCCGTAAAAATAACTACATTGCTAGACGAATCAAATTCCAAATATTGCTTTCGTTCATCAATATCTCTTTTGCTAGCCTGTAAATGAATAAATAAACTTAAGTTCTCTTGAAGTTTAAACAAATCATATTGCATGCATAAGAAAGTTAATTCATTTTAAGTTATAATCTCTTAATAATTATAAATCTAACGTCGGATTATATACTTCTTTATTTACCTGTAACAATATATGTTGCTTGCTTTCAAATGTCGTCACACAGTTTGCAAACTCACATCATATGTGGTGGCCGTCGAACGAGTGGGTAAAAATGGATATATCCCCCGGTTCCTCTTAACGACGAACAGATAGTTGCACTGTTTTTCTCTGAAAATAAAATTATCAACATAGAAATAACGATCACGTTTAATACAAGGATTAAGTCAGAATAATAATTAACTTAAAACTTACAAATATCATCAATCGACGTGCGATTCCCCTGATAGAAAAGTATTGATTGAATGAAACAATGATTTCAGCTCTCTGCAGCAATGTTAAACGATAATTCATTTTTAATTTCATTTGGGCACAACAATCTGATAGTAGTAACAAGTAACGACGAATGCAAACCATCTAGAAACACGACTACACAATATTAAATAATAGAGGGTAGATTTAACTTTTTTTTTCTAAAGATATGACAAGCTAAAAATTCATCTAGCAACACAATAAAAGATAATCGGGGTCTTCCACTTATTTTGTCTTAAGAAATGAGGCATCGTTGTTATTTCGAATAGTTACGCTAATAATAGCTACCTACTTCAAATTCAAACTTAATAAAAAACATCAAAAAAGTTGTAATATATTTCTTCTTTCAATCTCTAAAAATGAATATGAAATCACAGTTTTTTTAAAGGGATTCGATACCTGACCTGTCCAGATCTCATTCCTAGACACTTAAACCGCTAGGCCATGGACGCTATGACATGAAATTGTGAAATTAGCATCATATTATCTTGTCTGCCTGCTATTCATCCATATAGCTCGTCATGTGAGACTTGAGAGTAGCTAAGAACGAGTTTAACAAATTAATGAATCAGCAGAAGTAAAGTATTTTCACAGTGTGCGTGTGTGCGTAAGCACGTCCACTTATTATGCTTGGATTGGGTGACTTTCGTGGTGTGAGTGAGTATGGATGAACGCGCGTGTGCGTGCGACGTCAGATGGTGGTATACATTATTCTGTTGCAGGCTGTACCTAACTATTTGTTTGTATAGCAATACTTTTACATTTTATCATGCAGTCATATAAAGATCGTATTGTACGATATTTCTTTTACAGCGTTAAACGGAATGTAAAATTCAATAGGTCGATCGTTCAACCCAAGTTGGCATTTATGGGGTGGCCAGAATCAAAGAGCGATATCAGTTGATACACCCTCAATATACATCTATTAATACAGAGCGATTTTGAGATGCTTACCATAGCCTAAGTGTGGATCAAGTGATAGTGCCATTAAGCTATGTATTGAGTTTGATCTATTAATACGGGCCCTAATATCGCAAACTCATCGTTATCGCCAACACTACTCTCTAAACCTTTTAGGTTGAATATATAAACATGTACTTACATATTTTTTACATACCTAATAAGGATGGGTCGTTAGACCTCCACCGCACATAATGGGAAGTGACCATACAAATTCCCCGATGGATCGCTTGTGAAGATTCACTGTTATAATGGTTACAACCCTACCAACTTATTGATGCAACCGCGCTGACACTGCATTCTAGTTATTTGATACTTTTGTTGTTTCTGTAGTGAAACGCAAGCAGCTGGTTGAACACTGTTTATTCATAGTTGAAGGTAGTACAATATTGTTAAAAGTAAATACCCACTTAAACATACTACATCTTTCCCCTTCAGAAAAAAAACATATATAAAAAATACCTACACCAAAATAATCAATTAAATACAACAAAGAAGCTACCTGCTTCATAACAAAATACTTATTCTAGATACTTTAAACACAAATTATTTGATATTCAACTATATATATAACTACTTATAAGCTGCCTTTATTTATTTATTTTTTGTTATTTTACAATTAAAATCCAAAAAACAATAGTTATTTACTCAAAACAATCAGGGAGCAACTTTAGCTAGATCGGTTAAATGTGTAGGTACATACGTAAAGTTAACTAAAAAAAAAATTACATATTAAATTAGTTGTCTTTAATTTACTTTATAAGTAATAGTTAAGTTAAAATAATAAGATAAGTAGGTATAACACAGGTAAACTATTAATAAAATCTAATCAAATTCAGGCAAATTAAATGCAGCTTGAGCTAATTTACGTGTATTACTTCTCGTCCGCGGACCTATTCGTTTAGCAGATTCTAATTCGGTAGGCTCGGATGCGTCGCGTGCACTGACCTCTATATTTACCACTGGACTGGCGGCTGTCAAAGTGCTTTTGTGCCCGTTTGATAATCGCCATTTTGGCGCTGTCGGACGTAGCGAGTGTCCGTGGTACTAAAACTAATCGCTTACAATATACACATTTCCTCATTATTGATAACTTTTATATAATGCTTATAACAATAACAACATAAAATTCGAATTAATATTTAAAAAATATAAAATCACTTAACAATAAGCAAGCACTTCTCTGGCGGCCACTTGCAATATACGTCAAAATTTGTTCTGCGGACACTCGCTACTCGCTAGTGGCGCTTCAAATAGGCACAAAAAAATAGCTGTCAAACTTACGGAACAGCCAGTCCAGTGGTAAATATAGAGGTCAGTGGTCGCGTGTTACCTGACGAGTAGCGCGGGCTGCGGCGCGTGCGCAGCGCGACTCGCTGGCGGCGGGAGCGGCGCAGTCGCAGGCGGCGGCGCTACCGGCGTCGACCGCGACGGGTAAGGTGATACTTAAATGGCAATTGTTCTGATTTTCAAAGATAGGAATAAAATGTGCATGCATTATGACCATCGTTATTTTGATGACTTAATGTTTGACTTTTGACCATGTCGGGAATGTCCAGGGTTGACTATAATAGCTGACCAGGTTTATGGCGCTTCGCCGGCCGCTGCCGCGGCACCGCTCGCTTCGCTCGCTCGGCTCGCGCACGTGTATAACTATATGCAACCTAACATGCTCCTCTTCGCTACGCTCGTCGTCGCACCTAACCGTACTGACTCCGCCTTCCGGTGCGGGAGCCCTTCTCGTAGCTTATCTCTTTCATCGCAATGTATATCAAACAAAGATATACCTACTTTTCTTCTTGACAAAAGCTTATCTATTTGAGTGAATATGTATTATACAGTACTAGGTTTTGTCGTTGAATTTCTTTGAAAATTACAAGAGCAAAAGCTAATCCATTTCAGTAATTTTTTTTACTGAGTTCGATTAGGTATTGTCGAGTAATATGCATAAACAAAAGCTCCTCTATTAGAGTCTGACTCGTGACTCAAAATAGTATAGCCTTTGTATATTCGCGCCCGGCCAGAACAACACGTCCCGCGCACGTCGCTTGCAACGTTCTATGCCCAGGTGTCCTTCATGAATACGACCTAAAATATCCGCGCGCAACTCCTTTGGAATAAATACCCGGTTGTTTTTTAAAATAATTCCATCAATATATTGGAAGCATTCACGGTAGGGCCAAAATGAATCGACTTCCTTTTCAACTAACCGTTTACTTCTTGGCCAGCCTTTTTTTATGTATTGAGCTAATATGTTACATTGAAAATCCCGCCGGGTACAGTCTCTAACCAACATTAACTTTTGATCGCTAAACTGAACGTTTTGTAATAAGTAACATGTTTGGCTTTCTATCTCTTCATTCATTCGCTCCGACATTAATTCAGGAAGAGCCGCGCGCGACAGTGTATCGGACACATACATATACTTGCCTGGGGTATACACAACCTTAAAAGTATAGCCCTGCAAGCGTAGCCTCATGCGTCGGAGGCGAGCGGGCACTGCAGATAGCGATTTTTTAAATATCGCTTCTAACGGTTTATGATCGGACTGTATAGTTATATCTTGTCTACCAAAAACATATTGATGAAAACGTTCACACGCAAATACAATGGCTAGCATTTCCTTTTCTATCTGCGCGTAGCGCCGCTGGGTGTCCGTTAACGTGAGAGACGCGTACTGACCGGGCGGCCGCCTGCAACAGCGCGCGCCCAGCGCTTCCGCGCTCGCGTCCACCGGCAATGTAATAGGCATTTTGTGTGAATAAAGCGCTAATATGGATGCTGTTGAAATTTTAAGTTTCAACTTATTAACCGCTTCTGTATGTTGTGTATCCCAGACCCACTCTGTATCTTTTTTTAATAAACTCCTTAAGACCGCCACGGTTTCCGAATAATTAGGTATAAATTTAGACAAATAGTTAACCATTCCCAGAAATCGTTCCAAAGCACGCCTGTCTATGGGATCTGGCATGTTTATGATTGCCTTTACCTTATCGTCGTCCGGCTTCATACCTTGCTCATCAAAAATATGTCCTAAATATTTAATTTCACTAAGACCAAACTTACACTTATCCTCATTAAAACGAATTCCTATTTCTTTGGCCCTTTCAAGTAATCGTTGAAGTCTGGAGTCGTGCTTTTCCCTGGTGGACCCCCAGACGATTATGTCATCAATAAAAGAATCAGTACCTTCAAGATCCTCTAAGTACTGTCTTACCTTTGCGTGGAACATTTCAGGAGCACAGTTTATACCATAAGGTAATCGTAAAAACTGATACCTACCGAAGGGTGTGTTAAAGGGACACAAATCCGCACTAGCCTCATCCAGCTTCAGAATCCAAAACTCGCAGCGGGCGTCCAGCACGCTGAACACGCGCCGCGAGCTCGCTCACCGTCGGCAGCGCGAAGTGCGCGCGCCGGACCGCGCGGTTCAAATGTTGAGGATCCAAGCATACGCGAATATCTCCATTTTTTTTAGCTGCAATAACTATAGGGCTAACCCATGGAGTCGGATGGCTAACTTTTCTTACGACTCCCAATTTCTCCATTCTAATTAACTCGTCACGTAATTTATCTCGCATGCCTAATGGTATTTTACGGACCGGACAAATAACCGGCTGAACCGATGGGTCCACCTCTATAGCATGTTTGCCTGGTAATTCTCCTAACCCTTTAAACAATTCTTTAAAGGAGAATGGGCAAAATTGTATGGAGCGTGTCCTATTGGCGGCCAACAATGATTGTGGTATTTACTGATGTGGTTTAGTCCTACAATCACTGTATAGAAGTTTTATTGCTGGGATTCCCATAGGAAGCGAGTAAAATGAATTTTTGTGTTTGCATCGTTTTACTAAGTATTCAGACTTCTTTCAGTGCTACAATGAAAATGTAAAAAAAAAACTAACGTATATGAATTTAAAATATATTTATTGAGTAGTGTTGTGTTTATATTACATAACTGAAAAATAACAAAGCTACACTCGTCAAAAAAAAATGTTTTTATATCTTTTTTTAGATCCCCAGAATGAGTAGATGATGCAAAATGTTACAATACGTAAGAATTTATTATATTTATAGCTAAATGCCTCAATGCTTACAGATTGCAGGAGAATATAGCATGCTTACATATTAATCCATTCTTAAACAGATATTCAGTGTAAAACAAAACTAAGTATTGTATGAATCTTCACAAGAAGACGCAATACATTACATGAATGACAACTTAATAATGACAGCTCTTACTGCTGATATCTAATAGAAACCAAGTAAATGAGCAACACATTAGATAAATGATAGCACAGTAATGAAAACTCTTAGTAATAAATAAAAATAGTTTAGTTAGTTAGTTTTCAATCTTTTTTGTACCTACTCATGTTCTATTATGACACTTAATTCTGCTGCTGGTAACAAAACATCTTCCGTTTGGTTTTTTGCCCATCCTTAGTACCACACCACGGACATAACATGTGCGCAGCATCCAACTGTACGCCTGCCATTCAGGCATAATAATGAGCGATAGCATCTCATCCGCTTTTTTGTTGGTCGATTATAATATACGAATAACAAGTCCTGGATCTTGCATGTTTGGATTGGATTCCAAAACGTAGCAACCACACATCTTGCTCTTCAATATACTCACTAAGACCCCTTATTTGTTGCTCTCGGTACACTTCAATATTATACAAGCCTTGTGTTAAGTGCTCAGCATAATAGCTGCGGGCGAACTTAAGCTGATATGTACCGAGTGCAAACAGAATAAGATCCTCTTCTGATAGACTTGGGAAATCATTGAACATTTGACCACCACTTATGCTTTGAATCTTGCTTTTTGTCTGTTCATATTATAACGTAGTCCGCTAGATGGTTTGATAGACTCAAGCGGTTATTTATTATATTTACAAAAGTTGTTGCATGTATATTGTCATGTATGGGCTCCCGGAAGGCGTTAATCAGTGACGCTGCTATTTTAAAATCTTCGAACATGTGATTTAGAGCCCTATCAAAAAAAATTGTCGAAACAATTTGAAATCGCGCTTGAATCTACCATTTATAACTTCCACAACCCAGCGGCATATGGTGACCAGTCGTGACTTATTAGCTTGTTCGGTTGTGAGCTGATCAGCTTGGCGATCTTTAGTTGCAGGCATATAAGCCGAGTAGTAGAAACGTCAAAGCAGGGGGTCAAGGTTTGTAGAAAAAAACAGAGGGCTCAGTAAACGATCACACAGTACCCAACGTTGTGACTTAAGCGAAGGACTACGCCGTAGGCAGCGCTCGCTTAAGCTTGTGACGAGGAGAGGTTTTAAAGGCGTTTTTGTGGGCGATAGGCTAACCCCCTGTCACTACAATAGTCTCTCTCCATCTTTATAATACCTCCAAATTTGTCAAACGTGACATCAGATGGTCTTGTAACCTCTGGTGTTCTGCCTACCCCATAAGGGATACAGGCGTGACGTTATGTATGTATGTATGTATGCATTTCATACATCAATAAATAAACAATAATCTCCTATAAGCGCTAAAATTACGTTGAGCGGGCCCCGCTGCGGGTTCATACAAAATTCCTCCGACAACCCGCGACGGGGCCCCGCGACGGAGCAATTTTGTATGAACCCGCGGAGGGGCCTGCTCAACGTAGTTTCAGCCCTAATGGGATATCCATACATTATTCACATTGAAATATTTTTTTTTTACAAATGACCTACAGCGTAACCTCCATAGTAAAATTTATCCATTAGTAGTTGGACTTTCATTTGGCACAGGTTTCGTTACTGGCCGCTCATAGGACAAAATGCCCATTCTCCTTTAGCAATATTAAGTTGATCTATTCTCTGTATAGTACCTAATTCAGTACAAGCTTGTAGGCCTAATATGTTTTGGCAATTCATTCTTGCAACCACAAAATTCAATTTATACTT
The DNA here is from genome assembly GCA_944452665.1 of Stenoptilia bipunctidactyla. Taxonomy (NCBI): domain Eukaryota; kingdom Metazoa; phylum Arthropoda; class Insecta; order Lepidoptera; family Pterophoridae; genus Stenoptilia; species Stenoptilia bipunctidactyla. Next base: position 144,241 of record CALYBW010000190.1, on the reverse strand, counting down.
TTTATTCTTAAATATCGGCGTCAAAACACATTCACCGATTATAGGAACGGAATTTCCTGTGCACGAGTAAACTTTTTTATTATAAGGCAATAGGCAAGAAGTAGATAATCCTAAACTTTGAAAACTTGATAATGAGAGAACATTCAACATTGAACCTGTATCTAACTTAAAATTCAAGCGCTTACCATAAAGTCTATAAATTCGCTCCACTCCTTTGTTTGAAAATTACTAGATATTTCACTTATAACGTTTACGTATAATATGTCATCATCCGAATCCTTCTCATAGTCTAACACACTAACCTTATTGACACGACTTGCACTAAATTTCCTAAAGCACACTTTAGCAAAATGACCTTGCCTGTCGCACACATAACACTTCACATTAACTGCCGGGCACCTTTCTGCCCCGGCGCAGGCTAGGTTCCCGCAGCGCGCGCACGGCTCCCGGCGCGGTCGGCCTCCGCGGCCGCCGCGGCCCCCGTGACCGCCGCGCGCGCCGCGCCAGCCCCGGCCGCGGCCGCCGGCAGCTCGCGCGACTGCATCCACCTGCTCGCTCGATGACGTCGACGCCTGTGCCTGCTCAATATGCTTGCATTCCTCTTTAGCCATTTCATCGGCTTCACATATTTGCACCGTTTTCGTTAATGTCAAGTCATCCGTACGAAGAAGGCGATCTCTAACTATATTCGATGTGATGCCGCATACAACTCGATCTCTTATCAAGCTGTCCTTGAGCGCCTCAAACTCACATCCGTTGCTCAGTACCTTCAATGTCGTCACGTATTGACTGATATTTTCTCCAACTTCTTGGTTACGTGTGAAAAACTTGTATCGCAACATGGTTACATTGACCTTTGTACCGAAATGTTCGTCGAATTTCTTTTTTATACACTTAATATCATCTGGCCTCTCAGACTTCCCATATGTGAAAGTAGTAAATATTTCGTAACCTTCACCTCCTATGAGGTACACCAGCAAGCTTGCTTGTACATCGGGTTCCTCTTTGCTTACGCCGGATGCCTTCAGAAACACAGAGAACTGCGTCCACCATCTTTTCCAAGCGTCGGCTCGCGACGCGGGACTGCCTTCAATATTAAGTTCAGCTGGCGGGCGTGCATGTTCCATACTTGCGTATTTATATGTTTTGTATTTGTATATTTTTATGTTCACTTGTATAATGCACTACACAACAGTTACTTTTCGCGAAATATCTGATAAAAACAATTATTTTACGTAGCACCGCTGTCACCATGTAGTGAAACGCAAGCAGCTGGTTGAACACTGTTTATTCATAGTTGAAGGTAGTAGGTACAATATTATTAAAAGTAAATACCCACTTAAACATACTACGTTAACAACGACGGCAAGTTGTTTACGTTAAAAACCGCTGATCAAACTTGTACAAGGTGTCTCAAAAGAAATTTTATATTTGTTTAGCTTACTGCGTGAACGCTGCGTACTTGAGGGGTGCGGGGGTTATGTCAATTGGTAGTTTGGCTCTTGGGGATTCAGTCGCTATGGAGCGTTTCTCGGAAGCAGACCGCGCGTTGTGCGTGCGAGAGTTTTACAAGAACGGTGATTCGGCAACTGTCGCGCGTAGAAAATTCTGCAGTATTCGAGGTTTTCGCCACTTAAATGATGCGCCAAGCCTTCCTCTCATTCGACATTGGGTTAAAAAGTTTGAAGAGACTGGATCAACGCTGGATAAATCAAAATCCGGGCGACCTAGGTCATCAAGAACGGTAGAAAACGTGGAGAGTGTTAATCAATCTGTACGTGACGACCCGAGCCTTTCAATTCGGAAGCGCGCGAGTGCTTTAAATGTGCATAGATCATCATTACATCGCATTATGCACAAAGATCTAAAGCTGCACCCCTACAAAATTCAATTGGTGCAAGAATTAAAGCCCCAAGATGCCGGTCAGAGGCTTAATTTCGTAAATCAGATGATTGAGCGATTTTCAACGTTTACCAACATTTTGTTTTCGGATGAAGCTCATTTTCATCTTAATGGCCACGTAAATAAGCAAAACTGCCGCTACTGGAGTTCAGCCAATCCGAAACGCAAACATCAGAAACCCCTACACTCGCCTAAAGTGACCGTATGGGCTGCCATGTCGGCGCGAGGAATTATCGGCCCTTACTTTTTTGAAGACGAAATGGGGCGTACAGTTACAGTGAATTCAGAGCGTTATGTGGAGATGTTAGACAACTTCTTGGTACCTGAACTGCAAAACTTTCCTGGCTATAACCAAAGAACATGGTTTCAACAGGACGGAGCAACTTCACACACGTCCTATACATCTCTGCCACGTGTTCGTGAAATTTTCTCAGGAAAATTGATCTCCCGGAGAGGTGACATAAATTGGCCTCCACGTAGCCCAGATTTAACCCCTATGGACTTTTTCCTATGGGGTTATCTTAAATCTAAAGTTTACGCCAATAAACCAACTTCACTGGCGCATTTGAAAGAAAATATCCGTCACGAAATGGCAGCCATCCCTCACTCCACCTGTCGAGCAGTCATAAGTAATTTTACTGTTCGATTAAATGAGTGCCAACAACGTGAGGGTTTACATTTAGACAATATTATTTTTAAGAAATGAATTCCCAAAAAGTGTATTTTAACAATAAATAAACATTTTTTCTATAAACCGCTTCCTTTTTTTTAATCAATCCACTAAATATGAAATTTCTTTTGAGACACCTTGTATTATACCTGGACGTTGTGAAATGTTCGTCGAGTGTTCAGTTACTATCCCAGAAATTGGGGAAGGTATAATTCTACATAATAATTTTAACGCATATTCGAATTTATATTTTTCTAAATGTCTTTGTACAGTAAAACCCAGTGAAATACCCACCATACTCAAGGAAAATCACGACTCACCCGCAGCGGGACACCCAGGTGTTAACAGGATGCACGATAGGCTTAAGACTATGTATTGGTGGAAAAATATGAGGCAAGACATAGAAAACTATGTTAAAACATGCAGGTCTTGCCAAATAAACAAACCCTTAAGGCAGACTAATAAGGCCCCCACGATCATCCCTTCTACCGCTACTAAACCAAATGAAAAACTTACGATTTTTACTCTACTAACTTTTTGATGTAGTATAATAAAGTACAATATTTCTCTATGTGTAGAGAAAATGCGTAGAGAAAAAATCGTCTTTATGCGATGACAGTCGCCACTAGTCGACCTGTAAAAGTTCCATGCTAGCACATTCGTGTTTAATCGACAATAATCGTGATAGATTCGTCTAAACACGAATCGAGTTGTCTATACCACAAAGCAGATACATATTTCCTCCGTGGTCTATACTACAGTTTACCTACAGTTAATTTAAACTATGTCAAATTGACGATCGAGAAAAGATCCGTGCTCGCACTGCAGTCACGGTTCGTCTTCTTGTGTCCAAAAGTCGCGTCGCACCTATTAAACCCCCAACTATTCCGCGCCTAGAGCTTTGCGGAGCTCTACTAGGATAAAGACTGTGTACTAAATTCAAGGAATCAATCACAATACCTTTTAATAATATTCATCTTTGGTGTGATTCTACGATTGTACTTTGTTGGTTGAATACTCCTAACATGTTGCGTTGCAAAGACGTTTGTTTGTTGCTAATTGCGTGTATGAAGACCACTTCAGGTTGCACATGGAGCTACATACCATCTAAAGATAACCCGGCGGATCTTGTTAAGCGAGGCCTGAAGGCTGATCAAGTCAGCAGTTCTGACTTTTGGTGGACCGGATCATCATTTTTATTGCAAACTGGCCTAAATTACCAAAAACTATCGAGAAAAAAGATCTATCAGAAGTAGTTAGCAACTACATTATATACATACATTGAGATATAGTATGTAGATACTCCTGTCTAGGTTTATATATTTAAGTTGTTATATGAATAAATTCAGTGTTTAATCAGAATTCACCTCTCTCAGAATCTCACCAACACCCGACCTTATATGGCGACCCTGCCTAAAGGTATCGCCACAGATCAGAAATTATTATGTACAAGTACAGATAGGACACATCAATATTATAGGAAGTTTGGAATGCAAGCTTTTTTGCCGCTTGGCGGCGCTTATGTGCTTGAGGTTTTTTGGGTGCACTTTTTTGGGTGCACTTTTTTGGGTTTTTTATTATTATTGTTGATAAATATTGTTTTTCATATGGGAAAGAAAGGGTGCTAATTTAGATTACGAACCACTAACTAAAATAATCGAAAACCAACACTAGCTAGCATGTTTGATAGTTATAAAGTTATTCGTCAAAATATGTGAATCATGAAGTCTATCAAGTATCACAACAATTCAGTTACATAAATGATAAACTATAGTTCTCTTGACGCTCGCTACATCTGAGTTTGCAGGAAATTATATAAACACAGCAGATATGTGCAGTTTACAACAGATATGCGTAGGACTTTCACAAGCCGGCAGTGTTTTGTGATCAAATGGCGAATGATTGTCTATCACTCACTCAATTCACTCATATCAAGTTGTTATTGCCAATAATAAGTGGCGCCACCAAACGTTAAAATGGTGATATGGCCAAAGTCTTGAAATTGAATAAAATGGTTTGATTGTCAATGCCGTGGGTATCGCTTGTCGCGAGTGCAATTAATACCACCGTGCCCAATATGGACTCATAAAAGTAAACATCATCGTTCGTCAGTACAAGCTCTAATAAAATTTTGCATGATGTTTAACAAATACATTTTAGATTTTTATAACGCCACTTGTGTATTGCGCGTATACCAATTTCTGGAAAAATGGGAAAAAGTCAATCCAAAGAAGAGGTTATAATAGATGATTAAACGAACTTCTAAGTGAAGTTCTATCGCTATTATATGAGTCGCTTCATTCGAAGATATTATATAACAGGTAGTCCTTTTTAGGTACTAGGTAACTTCGCACAATTTAAAGTATCATAAAAAAAAACACTGTGGTGGGGCGCCGCGTGGAATGATCCACCCGGTTCGCGCCAAGCCCTCATTCTTTAGAGACCCTAAACGAAACTTTTAAATGGGTTCTGGGGTGGGTGGGTACGTCATATCTTCGAATGAAGCGACTCATATAATAGCGATAGAACTTCACTTAGAAGTTCGTTTAATCATCTATTATATTTCGTCGCTTCATTCTTCAGATATTATATAACAGGTAGATTTTCAGAGATAGAAAGTTTTGTTTAGGTATATACTTGGAATTGAAATAAGTAAAGATATAAATATGTAATTACATATTTTATTATTATCGTACTTCATAATTAGTATTATTGCATAATGAGCTTCAAATAATCTTACTTTATTTGAGTTGCTAGAAATTATAATCAGCTTAAATTAATGAAACTTAGTGATAGTCTATTTATAGACACATAATTTTTAATGTAGTAATTTACTTAATATCAAAATACGTAATATTCAATAACTATTTTTAATATTAGGTTAAGTATTGTTCATGTCTCGATTAAGTATCGACAAAGCAAAGTTATTTTGTTGATCATCTAAAGGCCGATGGTAAAACTTTGCGAACACCTGTGAGTTTTGTGTCCACCCGGCCGTTTTTCGAATGACATCGACACTGATACCGGCCGCGCGCGCGGCTGAGGTTGACGCGTGTCGTGTGCTGTGCGCACTAAAACGCTCATGTCAATGCCACTCGTGGCAAGCGTTTGCTTAATCCATCGACTTAGCGTCTGACTTGATGCAGTTCTGTGGGGAGCTTTGAATGTTACGAAGAGATTCCCGGAGTTTGAACCTCAGATATTTTTTGTAATAAAAATATATTCTTTTAAAGTTGATACTGGGCATATGTTGATATTGCTTTGAAAGTTTGAGAAGAGGGAGAGATAATAAGGGCTGTTCACGATTTGGAGCGGAAGTCTTGATTATATCTGTTATAATAATATTTACTTTATCAGATTGAAAAACAATATTTTCTAGTTTAATTAAAGACAATGTCTGTACTCTTTGACCGGTACATAAAGCTAATAATGTAACGAGTTTTTTTTTTTTTTTTGTAATATTTTCTAATGATAAATTAATATTTGGATACCAAGAAGACAGTTGATTTAGTACTAAATTTGGATCCCAAGTAAATGAATATTTAGGCTTAATAGGTTTAGTTTTATAGGCTCCTTTTAAAAGGCGTTTAACACAACTATTATCACTTATCTCTTCTCCTAATAAAAGAGATAATGCAGATCGATGCGTATTTAATGAATCGTAAGAACATCCCTTATTAAATTGCTCGTTTAAGAATCAAAGAACTAATGGAATGGATTTTTCGAAACTATTAATTCATAACCACACTTCTTGAAACCATAACTTCAATGAGACGTTGTACTGGCGAACAGTAGCGAGCGAGGCGAGCATCAACGTGAGAGCCTCTGGTGGGCAGCCGCGCCGGCTGAACGACGCCCGGAGAGCCTCGCGGCACCCAGGGTAAGGCTGGAGTGCAGTGGGTGCTGACTCCATGGCTGAGAAGGCCAGAAGGGGAATACAAGTACCCCTTCGGCTTTATCATCAATGATTTTTCGTATACATTTTAATACAAGAGAAAAGGGAGGAAATGCATAAAAATCCAAGTCAGCCCAGCTTATTGTAAATGCATCAACTGCGACTGCATCAGGTTCAGGCTTCTAGGTGACAAATAATTTACATTTGGCTCGACTTGAGAACAAGTCGATCTTAATGGGCCCGAAACTATTTACAATAAGTTGGAAAGCGCTATCCGAGTATCAGGGTTAAGTTTTCTGGACTCTTTCTTTCTTTCTTTTCTTTTTCTTCACTAGCTATACTTTTGAGACCTAACAAAACCGCGAGTAATTCTAAAAAGTTAATATTATTTTCTTTTTCACTGTTCGTCCATGAACCACTATTTGCATACTGCTCCCCAGCCTGTCCTAGATGCGTCGGTGTATATTTCTAACTTATAATTTTGAGTAATGATTGGACAAGAAATAATATTAATATTATTTTTCCACCACCATAAATCTTTTAGTAATATCTTATTGAGATTCATTTTTGCCTCATAGTTTCCTCCGAACTTATTTAAGGCTAAAAAATTTTGTCTCTCTAATATTTTTGTATATAAGAATCCATATTTTGTGGCTGGACAGGCTGCGATCAATACACCTATAAGTTTAGCGAAATTTCGTATTGAACAAGTTTTAAGATTAATGTACCTATTTATTAACAGTGCAATGTTATTCCGCTCATCGCCAGGTAACGTAATAGACATCTGTTCTGTGTTGAACATAAAACCTATGAATTTGATTGACTTTTTTGGTACAATGTGACTTTTATCGAAATTTACAATAAAACCTAGACAATGTAATAACTTCAAAGTTTCTCTTACATTAATCATGCATTCTTCATATGTATCTCCAATAAGAAGATCGTCTTAATAGGTAGTAGACTTAAAACCTTGTTTTCTCAAATGACTCATTACTTCACGCATAATTTTTGTAAATACCCACGGAGCTATCGATAATCCATACGGCATTGCTGTGAACTCGTAAGTGATCGGCTCAGACGAATCATTTTCTTGGAATTCGAATCGTAGGTACTTTCTGTCACTAACAAAAATCTGTATAAGTAGATATGATTCTTTCATATCTATATTGGGTAATTATCCATTACGAGGAATTAATTTCGAGGCTGTTTTATAAGATTCCATTTTAAAATGTACTTTTGTTACGAACTTGTTTAAAGATTTTAAATTTAGTATAAACCTTTTTTCTCCGTTAGGTTTCGGAGCTAAAAATATATTTGAAATACATTGATCATTTGAAGGAGAACAAGGTTTTATAGCCCCTAAGTCTAATAATTTATTTATAGCTATTTTCATGTCTCGTTTTTCACATGATGACAAATTATTTTTAGGAATAGAATACTGACAAATTTGAGTATCGAATGGTATTCTAAATAAATACTTTAGCCACTTCAATATAACTTCATTTTTAGTTATTTTTGTCCAACAATCATAAAATAAATTAATTCGACCTGCATGTACCTTGATTAATGTTGGGTCGGAGCACGCATCCTGGATGAAGTCTGCGGCTGGAACTTGGCGTTGAACGCAGAGTTCGATTGTGGGCGCTGCTGTGTTTGAGCTGCTATCGGTTTCCTCTGACCTCCCCGCCCCCCCTGAACGACGGGTAACGCGGAGGTCCTGTCCAGTTTCCCTGCTGAGACGACCGGTTGACCGTTGATATTTGAGAGGCGACTGTTTTGGCTGGGCCTTTTTTAATTAGGGCTCCCTGCTTTTCAATGGCTTTACTTGCCTTTATTTTTTCCGGCACTGAACTTCCGAATAAAGTTTTGTCTCTTTCGGAGTCTTGTATAACATGTTTAAAGTTTGTATCCAAATTAGGTAAAATCAGTTTTACCCTATCTTTGGTTAACATAAAGTGGAGGCCTGATAATAGGCGGCATCCATCACTTACGTGACGGAGGGCCTTCATTTGTTTTCTTCCTTCCCAAGGAGGACGTCAATCCCTCGATTTATGGCGGTAATACCGTACCCCAGCTGTTGCTGAAAGTTTTGGATTTTTTTTTTTGTCACGTGCTCGTGCTATGTCAGTTATGGCTGCCAAGATTTCCGCATTTAATTTTGGGGCTTGCAAGTTTTTGCAGTTTTCGGGTACCGTATTTTCTATGGTTAATTTATCTTTGTCTTCTTTGGACAGTCCTTTTCTTTCATTCATTCATTCATTCATTTCATTCATTTATTTCGCAAAAACTTATACTAATTTACAGGTTGTTGGGGCATCCTTTTAAGTATTAATTACCTGTGTCAGGATACCCCGCTATTCCTTAAAATACAACAAATATAGCTAGCGACAATTTTATTCGCAATACAATAACTATATAAAATTAACTTAATAAGTACGCGACAATTTAATAAAATTTTATAATTAGGTAGAACTTTTACAATACATTTTTTATTTTTTTTACAATTATTAGGTACGATTTATTACTTAGCAATTAGTGATTTACTATCATGTTAGGATCTTTATTATGGAATTTATATTCATTAAAATAAAACTTTCCTATCAATAAGGCCTGAGTAGGTGTATACATACATGAATATATAGGTAAATAAATAAAGTAAGATACATAAATATGCATGCAGAATTATACATAGAAGTAAGTAAATAAATAAATATAATAACTATATTTAATGCCCATATACCAACTTATTCACACCATGACTTTGAACAGCTCCTCCACTTCTCCGTAATTGAGAGTCAATAACCACTCGGTGACTTTGTTCTTTAGTTCGGATAAAGCCATCGGATAAATGTTAAGAACTTTGTTTACCTTGTTGTATAAGTAAACGGATTGTTTTTTATATTGGTGCAAAGCAAACGTTGTTTTAACAGTACAAGAATCCACGATATCTTTCCTTCTGCTACTTGTGGGATTATAAGACAGTGATTTATGTTTTTGAATCAGTATATTTAGCGTGTACAACTTCCTCACAGAAAGTAATTTTGAAATACAGTACAGGTCTTGTGTAGGAAATCTATAGGGCTTAAAATACATAACCTTCAGTAAGGATCTTTGAGCTCGTTCTATTTCAAGGAATTTAACCTTTGTAGCGCCTCCCCAGATCGAGATACAGTATGTCAGGATTGATTGCCCCAGTGCTAAGTAAATTTTATTTAGTAGATCACGTTCCGCTACGTATCTCAGATTTTTAAAGGTATAGATGAGTTTTCTTATTCTACTGGTTGTTAGTTCAAGATGTTGATGCCAGGCTAACCTTTGATCTATTATTATTCCGAGGTATTTAGTGTAGTCAACTTTTTCAATAGATGGACACATGCAGACATTGTGTGAGTAATTACAGCTATGGATCCTAAGGTCAGACGTTTGGGGCTGTGAGCTGTTATTAATACTAAAGCAAATATATTTAGTCTTTGAGGTGTTTAGTGTCAGTAAGTTTTGTTTAAGCCAAGTATTAATGTTGGATAAGCCAGCCTCAGCTACACTATGCACAGAATCCCAGGTCTGCCCTATAAACACCACTGCCGTGTCATCAGCATACGAGAATATGTGACCTTGTTTTATTTTGTAATTACATAAGTCGTTTATGTATATTAGGAACAGTGTAGGACCCAGTACACTCCCCTGCGGAATCCCATAGGTCACATACAGGTCATCACTAATGTAATTATCTATTTTTGTTTTTTGCCGTCTATTGCAAAGGTAGTCTTTCATCAACTCTAGAGGCGTACTTCTAATACCAATTCTTTCCAGTTTTCGTAGGAGAGTAGGGATTGACACTGTGTCGAAAGCCTTTTTTAGGTCTAGAAAGGCAGTAAGGCACTTTTTACCCTGGTCTAGTTGGTCTACAATCAGTGTTGTCAAATCTTTCATTGCCATTTCGGTAGATTTGCCTTGTCTAAAGCCATATTGGAAGTTCGACAAAATATTATACTTTTCTAAAAATTTAAGGAGCCTACTGTTTATAATTTTTTCCAAGACTTTTGAAGTTGCTGTCAAAACTGAGATCGGCCTAAAGTTATTGACATCATCAGTGCTGCCACTTTTATAGACAGGTGTAATTATGGATTGTTTTAGTATGGATGGGAAGACGCCGTTAGGAGTCTTCTTAGTAAAGGTGTCCATAAATTTGAGAGCGTATCGTGTATTTTAGCGCCAAATTCGGGTGTATCGGAATTTGCAGCTCCAAGTGCAGTAAGCAGCTCTGGATCCAGATCGGGATTAGGTTCTCCCGATATACCTGGTGCGTCTTGTGATATTGACGGCTCCGGATTAGGGAGCGTCTTTGCAGATAGCTTTTGATCCACAGTGAATGACGCAGCAGTCTTCTGGTTATCCAGGTTTACATCATCCAGTGGTAGCGGTAACTCATACCTTGGAGGCGACATGTTTATGTTTTAACAAACATATAATTCATATTAATATAACGCTCATAACGTATTACAGACGAGATAAATCTCCTTGAGATTACCCGCATTTTCTGTAATCGTATTGAAAACAAAAGGTGATCGATAAGATCAAATAAAATTTATTAAATTTTACATCATTACGATATTGAGCGGATAACGTGATATATCTATTATAGATTACACGCATTTTCTGCTCTGATTTTTTAAATAACCTTGGAGGCGACATGTTTATGTCTAATTCATATTAATATAACGCCCATAACGTATTACAGACAACGAGATAAATCTCCTTGAGATTACCCGCATTTTCTGTAGTCGTATTGAAAACAAAAGGTGATCGATAAGATCAGATAAAATTTATTAAAGTTTACATCACAACGATATTGAGCAGTTAACGTGATATATCTATTATAGATTACACGCATTTTCTGCTCTGATTTTTTAAATAACATTTTTACACTGAATAAGTAGGTCTTGCCTTGTAAGATTTCTTCTTCATCGCTAGAAATAATTCGCTGTTTCCGTTTTTTATTTATTTTTTGTTCCAACTTTTTTATCTTTATATTATAATGTTGAAGCTGTTCTTCTGCTGTACGTTTAACATTTTGTAAAAACTTAAGTAAATGATTAAAGTAAATGACGTATGCTTGTTACCACGCACGAAAAAAGAATGAGGGCTTGGCGCGAACCGGGTGGATCATTCCACGCGGCGCCCCACCACAGTGTTTTTTTTTATGATACTTTAAATTGTGCGAAGTTACCTAGTACCTAAAAAGGACTACCTGTTATATAATATCTGAAGAATGAAGCGACGAAATATAATTGCCCAAATGCGGCCAGCGGTGCCAATGATGCCCACATTCAGCAGTTGCAGAACCATTTAAATACCAGCAATGTATTGATGGCATTCATGGTGCTTTGTGTAGCACTAATTGTACTATACATAATTTTTCACATTTATCGAAAATGCCACTTGCGATGGATTCGCCATGAATTCCAGCAGACCAGTAGCAGAGGCTCTTTTTGCGGCGACGGTATATTCGCCCAGAAAACATCGAGGAAAGTAAAGTGTGAGTGATGAGTGTTGTCAAATCAGTGTTTTATATTTTAATAAAAATGAAAATAGTGTAGTGAAAACAAAAGTGCGCGATCGATGGTAAATAACGTATTATGGACATTAAGCTTCTAATTACTCGTAGTTAAATGAAGGTAATAACATTTATCTTCTATACTTATACTAATCTGTAGAGAGGTCAATTCTGTACATGAAATATATTTTCAAAATAACTATCAGGGGGTGATTAGTGATCGATCATCATCATCACAACTCCGTGTAATGGGCCCACTGCAGGGCATGAGTCTCTCCTCTGGGTGACGAGGAGGTTTTAGGCCATAATCCACCGAGCTGGCCCAGTGCTGGGTGGTGGATGTCAGAATTTTCAGGGTGCCGATATGGCTTCTGACAAACCCTAACGACTACTGTATACAAGTATACAGCACCCGGGACCGACAGCTTAACGTGCCCTCCGAAGCACGGAAGTCGCCGTGAGAAACGAATGGTCGGCGGTCACCCATCCAAGTACCGACCGCGACGAATGTTGCTTAACCTGTGATATAAGATACACACAGTAACCACGGCGCCACGACTTCAGTGATCGATACTGATGCCAAAAATGCAATCAGGAAAATTTTTGTCTGTCTGTCTGTCTGTATGTTCCTTATAAAAACAAAAACTACTCGACGGATTTTAACACAACTTGGTAAAATTATTCTTCATACTCCTGGGCAGGTTATAGTATACTTATTATCACGCTACAATTAATAGGAGCAGAGCAGTGAAGGGAAATGTTGGAAAAACGGGAGAAGTTACTTCATTTTTTTTGCTTCCGTCGCGTGTGCAACCTTAATGGTTAAAGCTACATAGAAATCATGGATGACAGAAATATTCTTCATAAAATTATATAAAAAATATCCCACAACAGTATATGTCTATAGGGTTTTACGGCCCTATATTAAATGATATTTAGTCTATTGTTGAGATAAGTTAAACACAAAACACTTTTAGCACAAATATAGTTTATTTCGTTAGGTATCAAAGTTTGTTTACAAGTCACGATAGGTTAGGTTCTAATTACCACTTCAAATGTTTTTATAAATTACGTTCACTATAACACTGTGTTTTTACTAGATATTATTACTATTTTTAAGCACTAAAATTACGCACGGAAAACAATAGATTTTAAGGGAGCGCGCGACGCAGCTTCGCCTCAGAACAGCCAAATTCTCACTGAATTCAAATTCATTTCGGCAAGCTAATTATTATGCGCAAACGCAGACAAAGGATACGGTTCAGGCGAAAAGATATGTAAGTAACATTTTATGTTTTTACTTAAGTGAAATTTATATTGATTAATTTTGTTTACAAATTAAATTATGGTTTTTGCTAGCTATTATGTTTATGTATTTACAATATTTATTTACTTATTATTTTACAATATTATTGGCTTTATATTTTAACTTGATTTATGTACTATATTTAATTGCTTCAGCCTTTTACAATATTTATGTAGTTTCTTAATTTACTATATTAGATAAATATAAGTATATGCATGTAATAGATATATTATGACTTTATATAACTTTGGTTTCTTATTTACTTCCAGGGCTGCCACATCACTCCCCCGCTGAGACCGAAGCTTGCTAAGGTCGATAGTAATCTGGAAATTTTACTACACGGCCTGAACGGGACTTCTTTACAGGGTCATCTGGTGGAGTAGCACAAGGTAGTGGCAGGTAAGTGGAAGTTGGCGAATAAACTGGTAGGTTACCTTGGCTGTCATCTCGAGCTATGTGAGCTGCTTTCAAGCGATCAATAGTTACTGTGGCTTCTCTGTTTTTCAGCAAAATCTTGAAAGTCTTATCTCCTCTTCGCAAGACTTTGTATGGACCTGTGTAAGGAGGTTCCAAGGAATGTCGAACAGCATCCTGCCGGAGAAATACATAATCGGCAGTGGTAAGGTCCTTAGGTACATAGAAAGTCTTCTGTGAATGACAGCTAGCTGGTTCCGGTGTAAGTTTCGCCATATGATGACGCAGACGTGATGCGAAGTTCTGGACATCGAGAGTAGCAGCTGGTGAGGGTGAAAAGAACTCGCCTGGAAGTCGCAGGGGTTCTCCGTACAAAAGTTCGGCCGGTGAAGCTTTGATGTCTTCTTTGTAGGCACTGCGGATACCTAGCAGTACCAAGGGAAGAACTTCTGTCCAGCTGGAGTTGTTGTGGCACATGATGGCTGCCTTCAACTGTCTATGTAGACGTTCCACCATGCCATTGCAGGCAGGGTGGTAAGCAGTGGTAGGATGATGCTGCATGCCAAGGGTAGCAGACAGGGTGCGGAATAGATCGCACTCAAACTGCCTGCCCCTGTCAGTAGTGATCTTGTGAGGACAACCAAAGCGGGCTACCCAGCCAGCGATGAAGACGCGGGCGCAGGTTTCGGCGGTGATATCGGCCATGGGATACGCCTCAGGCCAACGAGTGAAGCGATCGATGATCGTGAGGCAATATCTGAAACCTGAAGAAAATGGTAAGGGTCCTACAATGTCCATATGGACATGGGAAAGGCGGTCGGAAGGGATAGGGAAAGTAGAAAGACGGGATTTAGTGTGACGATGAATTTTGTTGCGCTGGCAGTCAGTACATTCTGTACTCCACAGTTTGCAGTCTTTTTGCGCTCTAGGCCAAATAAATCGTTCTGTCACTAACTTTGCAGTAGCTTTGGCACCTGCATGGCTAAGTTTATGCAGAGTGTTGAAAACTATTATTCTGAATGCAGGTGTGACATAAGGACGTGGCTGACCGGTAGAGATGTCACAGTAAACTACAAAGTCTGCATCTGGAGGTTTCAGTTTCTGTAGTTTCAGTGCGGTACCATTTGTGAGAAGTTCTCGCAGTTCAGGATCTTCATCTTGAGATTGTGCGAGAGCTTGGTAATTAATGGTAGAAGCTACTTCTTCGATACGCGAAAGGGCATCAGCCACTACGTTATCCTGTCCTTTCACGTAGCGGATATCCGTAGTGAATTGGGATATATAATCCATGTAGCGGAATTGTCTAGGCGAGCATTTTTCACGATTGTTGGTGAAGGCAAATGTGAGTGGCTTATGATCGGTATAAATTGAAAATGGTCTAGCTTCAACCATGTGCCTAAAGTGTCGAATGGCGTCATATATGGCTAAAAGTTCGCGATCATAAGGACTGTACTTTCTTTGTGCTGCTGACAAACGCCTGGAGAAGAAAGCGAGTGGTCTCCAATCGTTACCAATGCGCTGGTGAAGTGCTGCCCCGATGGAGGTGTCGGAAGCATCAGTGAAGATGGATATCTCAGCATCTGATTCTGGGTGGGCAAGCATAGCAGCTGAACTTAGGCTAGATTTGCAGGTCTCGAAAGCTTGTATCATTTCAGGTGTCATAGAAATACTCTGCGATGGTTTACATTTAGGTCCAGTAAGTACAATATTGAGTGGAGATTGAATTTCTGCCGCTTTTGGTATGAACCTGCGGTAAAAGTTGTACATACCGAGGAATCTGCGCATTTCTCTGACGGTCTTCGGTACCGGGAAGTCCTGGATAGCCTGTACTTTATCCGGTAGCGGTCGGATGCCTTCAGGTGATACTTCATGGCCTAGAAAGGTGATGTGTGTTTTACCAAACTCACACTTAGCGGTATTAATAAGAACACCGTATTCTGTCAGTCGTTCGAACAAAAGGCGAAGGTGCTGGATATGGTCTTCTGGACAGCTGGAGAATACTAAAATGTCATCTATGAAGCCATAGGTAAAAGGTAAACCTCTGAGCACTTCGTCGATAAACCGTTGAAATGTCTGAGCTGCGTTTCTTAAGCCGAAAGTCATGAAGTTGAACTCAAACAAACCAAACGGCGTTGTGATGGCAGTCTTTGGTTTATCAGCTGGAAAAATCGGTATTTGATTGAATGCTTTTACTAAATCGACCTTGGAGTATATTTGAGTACCTGCAAGGGCATGAGAGAAGTCTTGGATGTGGCGTATCGGGTATTTGTCAGGTATGGTTCGCGCATTTAAAGCTCGATAATCTCCACATGGACGCCAACCATTCTCCTTTTTCGGTGCCAGGTGAAGTGCTGATGACCAAGGACTCTCTGACCTTTCAGCTGTACCGTTAGCCAGCATCTCCTCAAACTCTTTTTGGGCTATTTTGAGTTTATCAGGCGGAAGACGTCGTGGGCGGCTTGTGACAGGCGGACCGGGCGTCGTTCTGATATGGTGCTGCGTGGAGTGCTTAATTTGCCGTTGGACACCTGCTGGGCGAGTAATGTCAGGGTACTCACGAAGTAGCTGGTGGTATATCGTGCTTCCAGCCACTGCCTTAATGGATGCGATGTTGCTGGTCCCTGTTGCTGCTGTTGCCGCTGTAGAAATCGTTGTCAGGCCATCAACTAATCGGTAGTTCCTTAAATCAACAAGCAAATCATAAAATTTAAGAAAGTCAGCACCAATTATTGCTTTACCAACATCAGCAACTACAAATCTCCAAGGAAAAACTCGTCGTAATCCTATGTTGAGTTGAAGATTAATATATCCATACGTAGATATAGGAGTGCCATTCGCAGCGAATAACTGGTATTCCACTTGCTGTCGGGGCTGCCGTAGATTAGTACGAGGGAAGACACATAAATCTGATCCGGTATCAACTAGAAATGAAGTATTTGAGGTACGATCAGTTACAAACAGGCGGGCTGGTTTAGTTGGGCAGTCGGTAGCCGCTAATTCCGGCTGCCATGATCGTTTCCCTTGTTATATGTACATGGCTGTTTACACTTTCGCGCTTTAGTGCCATATGTGTAATGGTAGAAACAGTGAGGGTGGTTTGGTGGTGGCTGTCTAGTCCGTGACCTGCTGCGCGAGCGATCGTTCCTTCTGCGATAGCTTTGAGAGTGTGGACGGCTTTGTCGGTTCACCTGCATACTCAGGGATGAAACTTGTTTACTTAATTCGGCAATTTGTTGCGTCATAGTTTCCAAGAGTGACGTGCTAGGTCCAGGTATGGCAGTAGCTAAAGCTACGTGTGGCGAGGGTGGTGCAATTTCATGCACTTTATCTGCTAACTCACCAAGTTTGTCCAGCGGTAAATCTATTTGGGAGGCGATCACGGTCTGAATATTTGGTGGTAATCTGCTTGACCATAACGTAGCGAGAAAATCCGTAGGTACTGACGGGCCTGCCAAAGATGTCAAATGCCTTAAGAACTGGGATGGCTTTCGGTCGCCTAACTCCTCGTGCATTAACAGCTGTTTGACACGCTTTTCTTGAGAAGCTGATAGGCGCTTTATAAGTTCGGTCTTCAATTTTTCATATTTGTCGGTCAAGGGCGGATTGGTGATAATATCTTTGACTTCAATGGCGTACTGGTGGTCTAGCTGCGATATCAGGTAACAAAATTTTGTTTCGTCGCTCGTAATCCTCGAGAGTAAAAATTGACCCTCCACTTGGGCAAACCACAGCGTGGGTTCTTCAGGCCAAAATGGGGGTATTCTAACACTTACTCTATTTATTTCGTCTTTATCATCTCTCACGGGATCCACCATTTTAATTTAATAAAAAAAATATATAATTTTATTCCAACAAAATATTTTCAGTTGCCACCTTATTTTTCTAAGACGATGTTCCGAAGTGGTCACGTAGGCCTTTAAGTTCTTATCGTCGGATGGTCACCAATTATAGGGTTTTACGGCCCTATATTAAATGATATTTAGTCTATTGTTGAGATAAGTTAAACACAAAACACTTTTAGCACAAATATAGTTTATTTCGTTAGGTATCAAAGTTTGTTTACAAGTCACGATAGGTTAGGTTCTAATTACCACTTCAAATGTTTTTATAAATTACGTTCACTATAACACTGTGTTTTTACTAGATATTATTACTATTTTTAAGCACTAAAATTACGCACGGAAAACAATAGATTTTAAGGGAGCGCGCGACGCAGCTTCGCCTCAGAACAGCCAAATTCTCACTGAATTCAAATTCATTTCGGCAAGCTAATTATTATGCGCAAACGCAGACAAAGGATACGGTTCAGGCGAAAAGATATGTAAGTAACATTTTATGTTTTTACTTAAGTGAAATTTATATTGATTAATTTTGTTTACAAATTAAATTATGGTTTTTGCTAGCTATTATGTTTATGTATTTACAATATTTATTTACTTATTATTTTACAATATTATTGGCTTTATATTTTAACTTGATTTATGTACTATATTTAATTGCTTCAGCCTTTTACAATATTTATGTAGTTTCTTAATTTACTATATTAGATAAATATAAGTATATGCATGTAATAGATATATTATGACTTTATATAACTTTGGTTTCTTATTTACTTCCAGGGCTGCCACATGTCTATATTTTATGGTTGACTCACAATAACACGTGTAAATCCCGATAGCTTAGCAGTTCGGAGCTTTCTGATTATATTTGTTTACTCTTACGTTTATAATACTCTCACTCATCCCTAATTAAAAAAATTACATTATTACCTATTCAATAAAAAAAGAATCATAGAAATCGGTATAGAAACACCAAACTTATACATGAAATACGCTAATAACCCATACTGAATGATATAAGGATTATTTTTGCGTAACGGCTAACGCGCTCGACGCGGCTAGCGGCGGTAGGGTATAAAAAGGCGGGAGGCGAACTGGGTTCGGTGAGTCCCGCACTGTTAGGGATTGGCTGGCGGGGTAGTCCCCCAAAGGTCCCCTCTTCGTGCATCAAGCATTCACCTCCTCTCCTTCTGTGGCTCCCTTCGGGGCGTCAAGTCGGTAGTAAAGCTTTCTGTGGCGGAAAAAAAAAAGCGCAAGCTTTATAATTCATTCAATATTTGGCTGTTGATGCGTTCAGAGCGTTCGATTTTATTGACAGACAATAATTGATATTATAAACCGTGGTTATCAGCGCGACTTTTAGTCTTTCAATAGTTTATTTGAATTTCTTTCGTTGTTATTTTATAAAATGTGTATTAGTTGTTTTGGTAGTGTTTAAATATTCGGTCAAATTCCAAATTTTGGCTAATTTATGTTCAGTATTTTTTGTATTTTTTAGGTAAAAGCGTAGGTACTTTTATTAATTATTGTAGTTATAGCAGGCCTGGCTCACTCCGCGCGGTACATCCGTTATTTACCTACAGCGAAGCGCAACGCCGGCGCTACTCGAATGGGTCGTGTATCACGCGCGCGCCCATCGGGACGTTGTAGATACCTACCTACCTAATAGCACTCACAGTAATTCTATGATCGAGGTCGCAAATAGTATTTAAAAATGGACATAAAAAGAAACAAATATTCAATTAGATTATGTTTGGATTTGATTATGTTCAATTTAGCAAACAAAACATATGTAGTATTACTAATTATTCGTCGTCACTTTTTTTTCATTTTGTACTGTAGGTAAGTTTAAACAATATTTTTTACAAAGGTAGAATAACAGTAATACCTACATCGGTAGATACTTAATTACAAATAAGGAGATTAATTATTCTTCACTAGGCAGCAACCCTAACAGCGTAAGAAAAGATAAGAGGCATGCGATAGAAAGAGACAAAACTTCTAGGTATATAAATTTGCAGGTACGTAATGCTGTGCGAGCTGAATTCCACCGTATCGCGTCGTAGCAAGACTCGAATTTATTTAGATCTTCTTGCGGAGTAATTCTTCTGTACCAACTATTACTTATTCTGTGGTTATAGGTATTTATTTTTAAGTGAAGTAGGTATAGGTAGATAGCATTGCACAGGCGTTTCAGCTTTATTTTCATTTCTTTTTCTGTTCTAAGTTGTACATATTTCTGGGTATAATCCTATTTGGATATCTCAAATTTTAACAGGTTGCGGTGCAGGAGAAACAGTCTTTATTCCCAGAATTCCCATAATACCAAATAATTTTCCATTCCAATTTAAAAGAACGCAATTCCCAGTATCGGTGTGTTTTGCAATGACAATTAATAAGGCTCAAGGACAGACTTTTCGTGTTGCTGGAGTAGATCTCGGTGTCAGTTGTTTCTCGCATGGTCAGTTATACGTCGCTCTTTCCCGGGTTAGCAGTTCTAGAAATCTTCATGTTCACGTGCCGGACGGGTCAACCTTTAATATAGTTTACTCGGAAGCTTTGCGCTGAAGTATTTTAGTTCCATAGATACTTAAGCCTCATGTGAAAGTATGTGAAATATTTTAAAATGTCAATCCTTATTCTTACTAATATTATAAACTAGAAAGCGTGGATATTTGTTCAGCTTTCACGCAAAAACTACTCGACGAATCATGAGAGGTACTAGAAGTAACATAGGATACTTTTTATCCCGAAATTATCGCGAGCGGAGCCGCTGGCACAGCTAGTAGTATCATATTTATAAGCAATTTTCTTTTTATTAATAAAACTCTTTAGTAGTATTTTATGGCAGAATTTTAAGAGGAATTATACAATGATTTATTAGCTATACGAACATAATTAATAAAAATTGGTTCTTCTCGGAGACAGGGTGATATTTCAAATAAAAAACTTAGTGAGGCAAATGTCATAGTTCAACAATATAATAACTATTTGAAAAATATAAGTAGAGTGCCGAGATTAGGCAAAGAGGAGGATCTTTTGATACAATCGTATTGCAATAAATTTAATAAGCTTTATGCAGAAATTTCTAAGTTGTGTAGTAAGACATTAAACTATTCTGAAAAAATGGAGATATTTGATCTGAAAGTTGCTCTAAGTTTATTACCAGTTATGACCGAGGACTTATCCGTTTTAAAGCAAATAATTGATGGGATAGATTATTATAGTTCTATAATTGATGATGAATCGCAAAGTAAATTAATTAATTTTGTCGTGAAAAGCAGACTTTCACAGGGTGCGAAATTGAAACTTCGAAGTCAGTACAATTCTGTTTCAGAGTTTTTATGTGATATGAAACGTTTATTACTGCCACAAAAATCTGCAAATAGTTTACAAAAGCAGTTCTTTAATTTAAGGCAAAATGAAATGAGTATTGACGACTTTGGTAAAAAGATTTCCGAAATTTTCGTTGATCTTACGATCTCACAATCCGAGGGAAATACCGAAAACTACAATATTTTAAAGACAATTAATGAAAAACAAGCCATAAGACAATTCAGTGAAGGGTTGCGAAATCGTAGGATAAGCACTATTGTTTCAGCTCAGAAGTTTCAATCATTGAAAGATGCTGTGCGAGCCGCCATCGATGAAGATGTAGCGTCGATAAACACACCCCATGAGGTATAATAAAAATTTTAGATTACCACAGGCCTACACTAACAGAGGAGGATATGGACACCAACGTGGCCGTGGTCGGGGACCTCAAGGCCGCCCATTTCAAGCGTTCAGGGGAGCTCGGCAGTGGGTACAGCAGCCCGCGGCGCCACCCCAGCGGCCCCAGGCTCAACCGAGAGTGTCATACAGGGGTAGAAGCCAACATCGAGGTAATGTTTTTAATAACACATATAGAGGCAATAGAGGCCACATTCGGACTGTAATTGGCGATCAGCAGCCTTTGCAGCCTATCGCCAGCACGTCAGCTGAACACCAAGAGTCAGAAAATGAGTTTTTTCGAGGCTAATAATTATAATATTTTAGCATGTGATAGTAGTTTTTTCCTAGAACTATATTTTAAAGATAACTATGCATTCAGTTTCCTTTTAGATACGGGTGCATCGATTTCGGCAATAAAGTATAATTACATGTTCTCGAACATAATATTCCAGTTCATAGAGACAACATTATTATAAATGGTATTGGAGGCAAAGTCCAAGCTATTGGATATGCTTGTTTACAGTTATCGATAGATGAGCAGTTTATTAATCATAAGTTTTATATTTTTCATTCCTTGCCTTGTAAGGCGCATGGCATTATTGGACAGGACTTTTTAAGCAAATATAGGTCAGTTATCAACTTTGAAAAAAAAAAACTTTATCTATATGACAAAATTCTAGAGAGAAAATAATTAAATTAATTAGTTCGAAATATTATCTAATGACTTTACCAGCTAGGTCTGAATCAATTCACTATGTCAATACTAACTTAAAGGAAGATTGTGTGGTTTTTACAAAAGAAATTTACGAAGGAATTTTTGTTGCGAGTACATTAGTGACTCCTCGTAATGGTAAAATACCTATACGGATTCTTAAAACAACTACAAAAGATATATCTTTATCGGAAATAAACCTTGATATACAGAGTTCTAGATCTTATAACATTTGTGTTTTTGATAAAAGTGTGAAAAATGCATACAGAGTCAAGCAATTATTTTCTAAACTAAATTTAAATCACTTGAATAAAGAGGAAAAAAATTGTATAGAGTCTTGCTAAATACTCGGATATTTTTTATTTAGATGGAGATAAATTGTCAACTACCAATATTTACAATCATAAAATCGAATTAAAGTCAAACACGCAGCCAATTTATTCAAAACCCTACCGATTACCGCACGCCTTAAAAACTGAAGTAAATAAACAAATAGATAATTTATTGTCAGAGGGGGTTATAGAACCATGTCAAAGTGAGTGCTCGAGCCCTATATTATTAGTACCTAAGAAACAAGATAGTAATGGAAACAAAAAAATGGCGTTTGGTGATAGATTATCGGAAACTAAACAATGTTATAAATAATGACAAGTTTTCGTTACCAAATATAACGAAAATTTTAGACTCTTTATCTGGCTGTATGTACTTTTCACATTTAGATTTGCATCAAGGGTATTATAATGTCAATTTAGACCCAGACAGTCGCAAGTACACGGCTTTTTGCTCGGGACAATTCCAAATGACCAGAATGCCGATGGGACTCAAGACTAGCCCAAGTTCGTTCTCCCGCATGATGACTATGGCCATGACAGGGTTAACCTATGAGAAATGTTTAGTTTACCAGGACGATTTAGTATGTTTTAGTAGAGATTTGCAAAGTCATATTAAAAACCTACAAGATATTTTTGAGAGACTACAGAAAGTTCAATTGAAATTAAATCCACAAAAATGTAACTTTTTGCTTCTTCTAAAGAACTTCTTTATTTGGGACATTTAGTTTCTTCGGACGGCGTTATACCCGATTCAAACAAAATTGAAGTTGTGAAAAAATATCCCGTCCCAACAAAAATAGACGAAGTGAAGCGCTTCGTTGCATTCGTAAATTATTATGGAAAATTTATACCAAATTTTGCTACAAAAACCTATCCACTTAATAGTTTATGTAGAAAAAATGTGTTATTTAAATGGGACGAGGAGTGTCAAAAATCATTTAAAACGTTAAAAGAAAATGTTATATCACATCCTGTATTGCAATATCCGGATTTTTCAGTAAAAACCGAATTTATTTTGCAAACTGACGCCTCAGGTTATGGCATCGGAGCTGTCTTATGTAATGGCGATGGTAGACCCGAGGCTTATGCTAGTCGCAGTTTGAACAAAGCTGAAAAAAGGTATCCGACTATTGAGAAAGAATTACTTGCGATTGTCTGGGCCGTGAAACATTTCCGCCCATATTTATTTGGCAGAAAATTTAAAATTCAAACAGACCACAAACCACTAATATTTTTATTCGGAATGAAAGACCCTTCTAGCAGGTTATTAAAGTTTAGGTTAATTATTGAAGAATACGATTTTGTGTTAGAATATATTAAAGGCAAAGATAACTCTGCGGCCGATGCCTTATCACGCACATTAATAACATTGGACGAATTAAAAGAAATGAATCAATGTGTTATCAATGTAATGACACGACCACAAACCTCTAGACAAAGTCGGGATGCTAGTATTTCTAAAAACGATTGGCTTGATCACCCAAAAGTTGTGGAAATAAATAGCAAACCGAAGTACTTTACAGAATTACGTTTCATTAGCGCTAATGAATTAAATAAATCGTCGAAGTCGTCGTGGCGCCGTGGTTACTGTGTGTATCATACGATATCACAGGTTAAGCAACGTTCGGCGCGGTCGGTGCTTGGATGGGTGACCGCCGACAATTCATATCTCACGACGACTTCCGTGCTTCGGAGGGCACGTTAAGCAGTCGGTCCTGGGTGCTGTATACTTGTATACAGTAGTCGTTAGGGTTTGTCAGAAGCCATCTAGGCGCCCTAAAAATTCTGGCATCCGCCACCCAGCACTGGGCCAGCTTGGTGGATTATGGCCTATACCTCCTCTTCACCCAGGGGAGAGACTCATGCCCTGCAGTGGGCTCATTACAAAGAGTTGTGATGATGATGATGATGATGAATTAAATAAATACCAAAACTTGAATGAAATTAAACACGAAAGTAAATGTTTATGTTATGTACCGTTATATAATACTATTTTCATTAATTTAGCTTCTCGATCGCAATTATCACCAAGCGAATTTGCGAGAGAACTAAGTATTTTTTGTGCTGAAGTTGATATAAAAGAGGTATATTTTATCAAAACCTGTAATAATAATATTTTTGTAAAAAAATTAGGGAAAGAAATACAAAGTAATAAAATGTGGTCCGGACCAAGGTTATGCATTTTAAATGATGTAAAAAGAATAGAAAATAAGGATGACCAAAGAGTAATTTTAAACGACTTTCACCTTCTGCCCACAAGTGGCCACGCGGGCATAAGGCGAATGATAAATAACATCAAAAAATACTACTTTTGGTCAGGCCTTGAAGTAGATGTTAGGAAGTTCGTTAAAAAATGTGATAAATGTCAGAGGCAGAAACATTCATCACATTACACTAAAGAGCCGATGAGTATTACCACTACAGCGAACACAGCATTCGAGAAAATATTTTTAGATGTAGTAGGTCCATTAGACAGAGATATTAATAACTACGTGTATATTTTAACCATACAATGCGAATTAAGTAAGTATATAGAAGCTTACCCAATGTATACGAAAACTTCAGAAAAGGTAGCTCGGAATTTTGTTCATAATTTTATACTTAGGTACGGGATACCCAAGGAGATAGCGACAGACAGGGGGACCGAGTTTTTGTCTTCTACAGTTAAAGAGGTATGTAAACTTTTACACATTAATCAATTACAGTCAACGGCGTATCATCATCAGAGCATTGGTTCATTGGAAAACTCGCATAAACATCTCGGTAATTACCTACGAATACAAACCGACAACCATTCGGATGCCTGGAGTACCTGGCTTCCTTACTGGTGTTTCTCATACAATACTTCAGTGCATACAGAAACTAGGTTTAGCCCTTACGAATTAATTTTTGAAAAAAAAGGTGTCTTACCATCAAATTTAAGCTCAGATCAAGTAGATCCACTGTACAATTATGACAGTATCCTTTAGAGTTAAAATATCGAATTCAATTATCACAAAAGGAAGCGAGAAATAATTTAATTGCAAGTAATGAAACTGGGAATAAATTTCAGAGCATTTTTTCAGGTCCTTATAAGGTAATCAAAGATAAATCTCCTAATGTTGAGATAATGAAAGATAATAAACCATATGTAGTACATGGGTGTTTCTCTGCTATTTGGAAAATGGCCCATACAAGACTGTCCCTAAGCAAATTTTATTAAATTAAGAGAGTTTTTGTTCATAAAATGAAGGACAATATTAAATGAATTATATATCTTTGAAAAGCCAATTGATTTTCGTCCTGGTTTTGGAGTTATAGACGATTTTATTAAAAATCAGACAGAGACTATTGTAAATGCACAGGGGAATGTTCTTATGAATGAAAGCATCTATTTTAGTATAAAACTACTACTATTTTTAAAAATAACTTATCATACTAACGAAACAAATGTTAACGAATGAAATGTAAAAAAAAAAAACAACTATATTACTATACTTACTAATCAAATTATTTGAACAAATATTAGGAGTTAAAACTCAAGAGAAATTACTCATTACCAGGGGACTGTTTTACCTAACGTGGTTCTGAGATGTATGTAGGTTGGCAATGAAACGACTGCACTCAAGTTAAGCTTGTTTATTACTGAATAAGAGAGAGGCGCGCGACAGCGCGCGTAGGTACATATCATTCCTCCACACTAAGTTTCAAACCTGATAACAAATAAAAACTTAACATTAATTACAAATAAACCTTTACAAAAAAACCTTATAATCTATCGTCTTTTTAGGACGCAATATCATTTTATGCGACCGCTCTGTAATGGCATCTTGATTATCATTTAACCTAGCAACAGTGCTACCTTGTCGTGAGGGATCCGCCGCCGGAGGCGGAGATACCGGCTGCGGCGGGG
Source organism: Stenoptilia bipunctidactyla (assembly GCA_944452665.1). Lineage (NCBI taxonomy): Eukaryota > Metazoa > Arthropoda > Insecta > Lepidoptera > Pterophoridae > Stenoptilia > Stenoptilia bipunctidactyla. The sequence goes on along the minus strand of CALYBW010000190.1, from coordinate 118,011 downwards.
GATCCGACACCGACGGCGGTGCATCTGATTCAATTATATTATGCTCATTATCTTCACAGTCCACCCACTCAGGCTCACACTCAGTTCTGTCCTGTGGCGTTGATTGAGGAGACGTTGGATTAGCGTAAACTGCAATATCGCTTAAAGCATTACTGGACTCATTACTTCCAGTAGGTATAATTGTAGTCACAGAGGGGTTGCAAGGAGCACGTTGACCTCGGTACTTTAGGAGCTGATCAATATGACGGATACAATTGCTTTGCTTATCATGTACATACACCTTAAACATTCTATTTCCTATTCGTTCCCTAATTGTACCAAACTCCCAACTTTCCTTCCTCGCACTGTACCACCGAGCCCACACATGCTCATCGACTTCAAAATGCCTTCTACTGTCAATGTTCGCATTACTTGATTCCGGCGTGACTTTATTGTGTACTGGTAACATTACGTCTAATCGCGTTCGCAAAGGCCGCCCGAACATCAACATAGCAGGTGTCTGTCCGGTAGTACAGTGCACAGTATTCCTGTAGGTAAATAAGTAGCCGAGTAACTTTTCATGTATAACACTAGGTGCCGAGTTGGAACTTATAATGCATTTTAACATTTTTTTACACGTACGGACAGCAATTTCCGCTTGTCCGTTGCTGGGAGGATGGTAAATGGGGGAAGTTACATAACGTATGCCATTGTTGGAACAGAATTCTCTAAATTGTGATGAATTAATTTTTACGTCATTATCAGATACTAATACGTTAGGTATTCCAAATACTGAAAAAATCAACTTTAATTTAATGATTAAGGCGTCCGTGGCCGTGCTGCTTTGCATAAGTACGCATTCTAACCACTTACTAAAAGAATCAACGACTATCAAGTAGGTACGCTGCGCTATCGTCATGTAGTCGATGTGTACCCGGTGCCACGGCCCCGGCGCGCGCGGCCAGGGCGCGGGGGGCGCGCGCGGCGGCGCGGGGCGCACGGCCGCGCACGCGTCGCACGCGCCGACCCGCCGCTCGATGTCGCCGTCGATGCCGGGCCACCACATCCTAGACCGGGCGTTGCATTTTGTTTTTATAATACCTAAGTGGGTATCATGTAACTCGTCTAGCATCCTTGTTCGGAGGGATCCTGGTATAATTACTCTAGCCCCGCGCAAAAGTATACCGTTTTCCAAAATTTGTAAGTCGGCCTTACAATTGAAATAAGGTGCGATTGTTTTACAATTTATTTTCCTAGGCCATCCTTTTTTTACGTACCTAGCAACGGTTTTTAAAGTTTTATCATTTTGTGTAGCTACTTTCACATCTTCTAATAAGATAGCCGGTTGGATCGGGTCTAAAAACTTAAGCGAGCTGTAGGTATCGAACTGTTTGTCGCTTTCGCATTCCGATGACTTAAGCGGCGCGCGCGAAAAATAATCTGCTACAATGTTGTTATCGCTAGATGTATACTGAACTGTATAGTTATAAGCTGACAAAATTATAGCGTAACGTTGCAATCGAAGAGCCGTTGTAACCGGGATGCCATTTTTTTTATTAAATATTGAAGTTAATGGCCTATGATCGGTTTTTAATATAAATGGTTCGCTGCGACCATACAGGTACTGGTGGAATTTTTTAACCCCGAAAATAATGGCCGTAGCCTCTTTATGAATTTGGCTGTAATTACGCTCGCTCGCAGTCAGGGAGCGCGATGCAAAGGCAAGAGGTCGGTCGTGAGGGTCGCCGGCGTGCGCGAGCACCGCGCCCAGCCCGTGCGGGCCGGCGTCCACCGCCAGCACCAGCGGCGCGCTCGGCTCGCAGTGCGCCGCACCGCGCCCAGCCCGTGCGGGCCGGCGTCCACCGCCAGCACCAGCGGCGCGCTCGGCTCGCAGTGCGCCGCACCGCGCCCAGCCCGTGCGGGCCGGCGTCCACCGCCAGCACCAGCGGCGCGCTCGGCTCGAAGTGCGCCAGCACGCGCTCCGACGCCAGCTCGCGCCGCACCGCGCGCACGGCGTCGCGCTGCCGCGGGCCCCACGCCCACGCCGCGCCAGCCCTCAGCAGCTCGTGAAGCGGGCTTAAAATACTCGAAGCTTTTGGAATGAAATTACGGTAATAATTAACCATTCCCAAGAAACGCTTTACTTCGGTGACATTGGAAGGTTCTGGGGCTTGCAATATGGCTTTAACTTTTTCAGGACACGTCTGTAGACCACTTTTATTAATTACGTAACCTAAATAAGTTACATTATTTTTAAAAAAACAACACTTTTCTCTATGCAACCTTAAGTCAGCACCGTGTAACCTATTTAAAACCTCATTTAATGTATTTAAATGTATTTCTTTCGATGGCCCTGTTACACAAATATCATCTAGCCAGCAGCTTACCCCATCTATGCCGGATAAGAGTGTCTCCATAGCTTTTTGAAAAATTGCCGGAGCGTTTGCAAGGCCGTACACTAGTCTGGTATATTTAAATAAACCCTTTGAAGTATTTATCGTTGTTAGGTTTTGGGAGCGTTCACTTAATAAAAATTGATTGTATGCATTTTTAAGGTCAATTTTAGAGTAGTGTTCGCCCCCGCCTAACCTTGCAAAAACCTCCTCTATTCTAGGTAACGGATACTTATCTATAACTAAATCTTTATTCAAGGTCAAAGAGTAGTCCCCAGCTATCCTGACGGATCCGTATTATATGTAAACTATTTCACTAATGCAAAAAATGTAGCCGGCACGCACTCAGAAACCGAACAAAACCATTCATTTATTTCTAGCCAGTTAGTTGGGCATGAGGTCGTTGAACTCGTCGGTGATGAAGACGCGGCGCACGAACAGCTTGATGTGGTCGGTCTTGGTGCCGTAGCGGTTGAACGAGTCGGCCGGCTGCACGCGCGGCACGAACACGAGCGCGCGGAACGACACCTCGCCCTCCGCCACGAAATGCGCCTTGGCCAGCGGAGTCTTGGTGTCCTTGGTGAGGCTGGAGTAGAACTGGTTATACTCGGCGTCGCTGACGTCGGCGGGCTTGCGCGTCCAGATCGGCTTGTTGTCGTTCATGAGCTCCCAGTCCCATACCGTCTTTTCAGTCTTTTTGGGAGCCGGTTTGTCTTCGGAGGCTTCCTCTACCTGAGCGTCCTCATCAGCATCAACCTCGTCTTCCTTGTCAACTTCTTCCACGGTCTCAGTCTTGGAGGTCCACAGGTAGATGGGGAAGTTGATGAACTGGCTGTACTTTTTCACTAGCGCCTTAATGGTATCCGCCTGCAGGAAATCTGCCGCTTCCTCCTTCATGTGCAGGGTGAGATGCGTCCCGCGCTTCAGCGTGTTGCCGCGCGGGTCGGGCGCCACAGAGAAGGAGCTGGCGTCGGACTGCCACACGTGCTGCGCGTCGTCGTTGTGCTTGCTGCTGACGGTGACCTTGTCGGCCACGAGGAAGGCGGAGTAGAAGCCCACGCCGAACTGCCCGATCATGTCGTTCATCTCGCCCGCGCCGCTCTGCTTCTCAATATCGTTCATCTTGGACAAGAAGTCGGCGGTGCCCGACTTGGCGATGGTGCCGAGGTTGTTGACCAGGTCGGCCTTGGTCATGCCGACGCCGGAGTCGATGATGTGCAGCAGGCGCTTGTCGGGGTCCGCCTTGATGCGGATGGCGAGGTCCTCGCCCGCCGCCAGCGACTCGCGGTCCGTCAGCGACAGCAGCCGGATCTTGTCCAGCGCGTCCGACGCGTTCGAGATCAACTCGCGGAGGAAGATCTCCTTGTTCCGGTAGAGCGAGTTGATGATGAGCTTCATCATGCGGTTGACCTCGGTCTGGAAGGTGAAGTTCTCCGCCTTGCTGCGCAGCTCCTTCAGCTGCGCCACGTTCAGCCCCTCGGGGGAGATGGCCTCCTCCTCGCGCGCCACCGCCTCCGCATCTGTTCTAGTTCTAGTTCTATCCCATCCTCGTCGCCAGTGAGATGTATGTAGGTTGGCAATGAAACGACTGCACTCAAGTTAAGCTTGTTTATTACTGAATAAGAGAGAGGCGCGCGACAGCGCGCGTAGGTACATATCAGGTTCACCAGCAGCAGATGCAGCAGTACCACTGACATAATGGCGGTTGCCTGCTGAACGAATCACCTGAACTAACTTACCTCTGACTGCTTTCCGTTTCACGATTTTAAAGTTTCGTGCCAATACAAAATTTGACTTAAACGCAGGATTCAAATTTTATCAGGGGACGTTTAAAAAAATTGAGGACAGCTTTCACAAATAGATTTTTTATTTAATATTTACAATAAAAATATAATTATTATGATTAGTAATGATAGTTAATGCTTTTTCAAAGTATTTTAATGTTTTTTATACAGCTTTCACCGGAAAAAAAGGTAATATTTCTCACAAGGCTTGTAATTTGGGAAGTGGGACATACCAGGGAACTGTTTTTGAATTGTTTGATGTGGATTTAATTAAACATCAATTTTTTTAATTACTAAATAAGCTGAAGTGGATCTAGAACGCCTAATACTATATCATTACACTTACAAAAAACTGAGAATTATTGCAATTAATTGGATGAAATTTGCTTGGGACACCGATTTTCCATTAAGTAGAGAAATGCCCATCTACACTCAACAAAACACACATATCCTACAATCTCGGGCCGTACTTAATTCTTAAATTGAATATTTGTTTTATGCACTACTGTCACATTTATAATATGTTAACAGTCACATGCATCCACATATTTAAACTGCCTTATAACCTGAAATACAATTTAATGTTCTATTCGCAATTATTTAGTTATGTTTTTAAAATGTTGTTATTTATAAATATTTGTATGATGAGCTATAGAGTGTCACTCAAACATCTCAGATCTCACAATATCAGTGAACGTTAACAAACTACCTACATTTATTTTACCAGAATGTACGCGGTTTAAGAACGAAAACAAACACTTTCTACAATAAATTGCTTTCACATGACTATAACATTGCACTTATCACGGAAACATGGTTATGTGATGGTATTTTGAACACTGAGATCTGTGATGTTCGTTATGTTGTGTTTAGGCGGGACCGCGGCGGTGGCGGTCGGGGCGGCGGCGTCATGGCGCTATGTGACATACGACTGCATGCGCGTGCGCGTCCGGAGTGGTCGCGCGCTGACTTGGAATGCTTGTTTTTTTTTTTTGTTTTTCCGCCACAGAAAGTTTTGGCACCCCCTAAAACAAGCTTTAACCAGTAAAGCAAGCTTTAGCGGGAGGAGGATGAATCCTATTACGGACGAATGGGCATTCTATAAGCTGTTAACCCCAGTGGCTAACGGAAAATAGAATGCCCAGACAGTGTGGAGACTCACTCAGTGAAGCCGAGCATACCCACTAAACATCCCCCTTTACGACCTACCTTGATTCAGGTTCTTGATCATTTATCGGAGCAACAGCCAATTGGAGAGAGAGGCTGCGCAGTGAGCGGCATCCGGACGGCTGCCACCAAAAGGAACTGAAAGCGAGAAATTCAGAAGCTAAGACTAGCAGAAATGACAAAGCTGAAACTAAGAGATTATCTAGAGTGATCAGACTCACTCTGAGATAGGAATGCTGGAAAGAAGGACTACGTTTAGAAACGTTGAGCTTGCTGGAGTTTCCTGATAAGGGGAGCGAACTTGGTTAGGACCGGAAGAGCACCGTTGAAACCCTCTGGGCTGGCGTCGAGAGCGGCGCCGAAAGCCAGGATCTCGTCGATGGGAGCGAGCTGGATCCAGAACGCCATGCGGTCTTGAGACCCTTTTGCGTTCTGGCACTGGGAAGCCGATTTGGCGGCCGGTTGCGATTGAGTCGCGACCCGGCTGCGTTGACCTGAAACGATAGAAGTAGAGGCCTTGGGGGCCTTTGAACTGACTGAACTGACTGGAGGAGCGTCCGAGCTAGGCTGCGATCGCTCTCTCCAGTTCTCGAAGGGCTTCACGGTAGCACTGGCAGCACGCGGTGCCTTGGGGCAGCCGCGAAAGTTTGCTGTGTGACCTGACTGGCCGCACAAGACGCAGGACGGAGCGGTGGGCGATTCGGGAGTGCGAGAGCACTCCTTAGTCCCATGCGGGTCTAGGCACTTGACGCACCTAGGGGAAGCAAAACAGTTTGCCGCTGCATGACCATACAATTGGCAGCGGTGGCACTGACCTGGGAAACCACGCTTGTGTGGAACTTCGACGCGGATGTTGGAGAGACCGCACACGGTGGGCATGCCTCTGAAAATGGACTGCCCTTGCGGGCTCTTCGCTAGGATTACTAGCGCAAGTGGGAACTGCTTGCCACGGCGGCTGTGCATTTTGTGCACAGATTCGACGGGGAAGCCTTGAGAAGACAAGTCCTCTTGGATTTGCTCGTTCGAGAGCTCAAACGGCACGTTCCTGAGGACGGAACGAATCTTACGCTCCTCGGGGAGACCGTAAGTGTGGTACTCGAGCTTTTGATCTGCAAGAAGCCGAGTAAGATTCCTGAAATCGGAAATGGAACTGACAACGACCTTAATAGAGTCACCCACGTTGGATGCCTTACTATACTGGATCTTGGGATTGTGCCTACCGCAGAGTGCTGAGACCTCGGTCCAGCGGCTCTTGTCTCGTAGAAAGACGGGGGGCGGAGACTTGACTTTCGGCGGAGCCGAAACTGATTGCGACGCAGGCTGTGTTGCTGGGATCGCTGAAACGGATAAGGGCGCGAGTGTAGGCACAGAGGCCGGTATCGCTGGGGACAACGGCGTTGCTACATCACTCGAGGCCTGGCTATCTGGAAGGGAAGGAAGCGAAGTAGAAGTTGCTGACTGCTTCTTCTTTTTCGACTTAGACTTAGATTTTTTCTCGACGAGAGTGAACTCCGAATCTACCGAATCTTTCACGTTAGAATCAGAACCACTGTCAGGCGGTGTTGTTTTCCGCTTAGACGCAGAGGACTGGCTGGCTGGCTCGCATACCGACAGAGGTTCGGGAACTGGAGACGCTGGGGATATGGACAAGAAACCCGGGGGGGCTAGCAGCGAAGAGGTGCTACTAGACGCAGCGGGCTGAGAAGCTGGAAGAGAAGGAAATGACAGGAGGGCTTGGGCGGCCCTCGCGGCGGCCTGAGCGATCGGGATCGGAGCGGTTGCCGGAGGTACCTGAAAATTCAAGACAGCCGGAACGGCTGGGGCTTGAGAAAGACGAGTGCGTAATACCTCTAGTTCTTTAAGACTAGCATCTAATTTCTGAGACTGTTCCGCTAGAACCTGACGTTTAGTGGAAATATCCTGACGTTTAGCTTCCAGTTTTTGATGTTGGACATCATTTTCCTGGTCTAACTCAACTAATTCCTTTTCTTTAGCAGCAATTGTTTGATCTTTATCAACCAATATTTGCTCAAGAGACTTGATACAAGACTTATAATGACGGACGATCCTAGATTTTTCGGCTTCGAACTCGGCCGAGAGTTGGGCCTTGAGGTGGGCGATATGATCTTCAGCATCCATCGTACTACCTGAAAATCCCTATCCTAAATGAACCTACGTGCCGGTGAACGGCGGACGATCAGGCTTAGTTGTCACGGTTACGTATCCACCTGACCAGCGATGCTTCGGCCGGCAGCAGTCGGGTCCGCCCTGAAAAATGCAGATGAATTAGCCCCGACACCACACACAAGAGAAAACTTTCCGAAAGAGCTTTACTTGGGACCTTACCCGCACGAGTGCGGGGGAGGGAACAAGGGCAGCGCAATACGAACACTCGGGAGCGGCCGCAGACACGACTGTTCGGGAGCGAACGCAAACGGGAAGTGTGTTGGGGAATGCTTGTGCGTGATGGGCGTTTAAACGAAAAGCGTTCAAAAAAGCACGCTTTTTTAAATAAGCGTATAAGTCACTTTTTAAAATAGGCACTTATCGTTTATTAGCTTTTAAGTACGTCTCCCAAATTTACACAACAGTGAACAGAGCCATCTAGAGAAATATTATGCCAACTTTTCGACAAATGCCAAATAGTAGTCTGTGACTAACATGGCGTATGTTGAATGGGCAATTGAGAAAAAGCGTTCTTATTGTAAAGGAATAAAAGCAAAAATGGTTTGCGATTCGTGAGCAAATTTAATTTATAATCCTACTAAATCAAATGTTTCAAATACATAACAAAAAGTTGCTTAAAAGCGGACTACCTTATTTTGACGAGTTATCTTCGTTTTTGCTTAACTGCTTATTTGCTTTTTTGGTTAGTGACGCTTTTACCTAATTGGCGGAAGCATATATTATGCAAATTTTGCGTGATCACGTTACGTTTTGAATAAAAGTTTTAAAAAACTTATGAATTCCTTATATTTTTTTTGTTTAGTTTAAGTTTAGTTCTATTGTACGCATCAAAATGATCAAAAATAAAATTTATTTTCTAGTGTCTGCTATTCATTTTCAATTAATCACTGTTTTTAAGTTTTAACATTACGTATTGTTAACGAAATTTCAAATAATTATTAATAACAAAAACGACTTTGCATTACTGCTTTTAAGTTTAAGCATTAGGTCCGTTTTTAAACGAAACTTTTTAAATAAGCACATAAGCAGATAAGCAGTTTATATAAGTGACTTTTGAAAAAAAGTAAACGGATAAGTTCGTTTTTCATTTTAAGCCGTTTATCACACCTCTAGTTGCAGTCTTGCAGTTTGTATTTCGCGTGTTGAGGACGTGCCCGTCTCCGTGGTACTGTCCTTGGCCTGTAATGGCTGTGTTTTTAAATTTGTATTTATTGCTAACGGTCGCTGCTCAAGTTGCTGACAGTGAAGATAATAATTAAAATTGTCATGAGCTGAATATATCGGTAAGTGCGGTGCTTTACTTACTCTCAGGCTTCACATTTTTTATTCATATTTGATAGTTTATTTAATTCGCGTAGTAATAAGTCCTTTTTTTCATTGTAATTGATTACCAAATTTAAAGATTCTAGTTTATTTATATGCGAATAAAATGTGAAATAACATGCAAATAATTCTGAATAAAATGCATGGCTCTACATTTAAAAAAAAAGAATTTCGTGTCTTAAGAAATCCCATTCACATTTATATCAAGAAAGTATTTACAATATGAATATTCAAATGAATTAAAATAGTTTGTAACATTTTAATTCATTAATTTGATTTGGAATAAAAATAGTTAAGTATTTACAATTCAGTATACTTAAGTATTTAAAATATTCATCAATTATCTCGTAGCCTATATAACTACATATGTCTTTATAACTCTAATATTTTTTCGTTTACCTATAGTTATTAAAAGTTAGGTTTTTATCATAATATCTATCGGTACATAGATATACAATATTAATAGTCATACATAAAATCTCTACTGAATTCTATTTTCTAGGCGGCGCGGCGGCGGCGGCGGCGTAAACCATTTTATACCTACTCAAATTATCTTTATTGTGTTTCGCGATATATTTTAAGTAGTTCACAATCTTAGTGACGTTTCCCGTACCTAATGAAACGGTTCGATCTTCGATTCGAACTTACCAACTGATTGGAAGATATCAAATGAGTTTATGTAAGGTGGGTATGTCAATTAACGCCCTCTGTTAAAGCACTACGAAAAGCGAACTTATATTTATATAAGCTGCATCGCAACTTAAGCACAAATACAATAGTCCAATATTGACTAGTCAAGCGCGGGCGCGTGACCCTAGAGCCGAAATCTTGTCAGGGAGAAGCTGTGATCGAAGAGAGTCACGCGTGTTTGTTGCTACTATAAAAATATCTCAAAGCGTAATTGAAAGCATTCAGTTATTTTTCTGAAATTATTGCATTCCTTTATACGTTTTCTTTTTTTACGTAAGTTAAATTAAATAATCCGTAAACCATTTTAAGTTATTTAGGTACTCAATTTCCTTAAAAAAAATTACAAAAACCGTAATATCTTCTCCTCGTCCAATAACACCCAGCCATAAGCCCCTGGGGCGTTATAAGACAATGTGTGGGCGCTATTATAAATATCAAAATTTTGAAGCATTAAAATTCAGTTATCTTATGACCAGCTATTCGCAGTTCTTAATTTTTGAAACAAAAATTTGTATTTATAGGCCAATAAAATCACATAATCGAGAAAAAAGAAGAAAGTTATTAGATTATTACATAATTATTGCTGCTTATGGGCGTTATTAAAAGCACCACTTTTTTTCAAAGGCGTCATTACTCTACTACGTTTAATAACGTCCAATGAATGAAAAATAAATAGTCTTTTTTTTCAACTAAAAACCTTGATAGCTGTTTTATGTTTTTATTTTGATTACTTAAACCAAAAAAGGCAAACGATATGAAAATACATGTTTTTTTAACTATTTACCTTCCTATTGGTATTAATTAGTTTTTATCCTACGCGTTTCGTACATTACGTATCTTCCTACTAACAGCGAACTTGCATTCTCACAAAATCTCTTATTTCATTTTTATCGATTTTTACATACATATATTTTTTTTTTTCAAAAATAAGCTGTTTAGAACTTGACCCACCACGAACGCTACGTAGGTAACAAAACCGAACGACGCTTTTTGTTCGACCTTCTGGATTATCCACTACCTTGGTTAATAGGGATGTAAATGTCTAAGGATGCAGATTTGTCTCTCCATATTCAAACCCTATACGGCCTCGATCCATAACTGAGTCGCATACCTACAATTAGATGCAAGAACCACTTAAGCCAAAGTAACTTTCCACCGTTCCTGTGTCTGCACTTCGAAACCTATGCGAGGAATCACTCTGTGTCTTCACACTTAAGAGCCCACTGTCAAAAAATATAACTTCCTAACGCACTGCCCTTTTCCGCGCGCCCCTCACGCACCCCTCACGCTACACTCGTCATTAAACATTTAAGATTTGAATTTCGTGCCAATGGCGCTATCGCAGGTCAACAGCGTTCAATGTTAAGGAACAAGAAATATACGGAGTCGCAACAACTGTTATTAAAAGTATTTTTATAATCTCTTAATATTGTTTAGTGAAAAAATGTTAAATGTTTGAATGTAAGTGTTTCATTAATTATAAGTACCTACCTAACGTGTTATATCTTGTATTTTTTTAAATGTGATTCATTGTAGTTGTTGTTGAGTTGTCCCTTTATTATAATTTGATCGACTTTAATAATTTGTTATATTTACGTCTGATATTTATGTTGAGTTCAATGGCATAGTAACTAACATATTAAAAAAACGGAGTTTTGAACTTAATAATGTATAAAGGTATAATTTACTTTACAAAAGAAAAAAACAATCTTTTTTTTTTTTTTATATTGTAAGGATAGGACGTTTGTCTTCCATGCCACCTGATGGAAAGTGCGCATGAAGACTATGGTGTTACACGTCCATCCACGAGAAACCTATTCACTCGACACTTAAAAGTGTGGTATATACGTGCGGGTAAGCACACAATAAAGTTAGTTAGCAACTGACCGCGGTGTTTCATTGTCGTGTACTACACTGTCGCCGAGCGGGATTTTGAATTCGCGTGTACAATAATTGTTAAAGTTAAGATGCCTATCGGTAAAATAGAAAGTTTTGACCTATTTTCGGGCCAGTGGACGACCTATGTGCGACGTTTAGAACAATATATGTTACTAAACCAGATAAAAGATGAACTGAAGGTAGCCACGTTGATTACTCTCGTCGGGGAACGTACTTACAATCTAATGTGTGATTTATCCGCTCCGGCTGAGCCAGAGAGCAAAAGTTATACAGAATTAGTAAACATCGTTTCGGTGCATTTAGAACCACGACGCTCAGTGATAGCCGAGAGACAAGTGTTCCGTGAAAGAAAACAAAAACCAGGAGAAACCACAATGGAGTTTTTACAACAACTTAAGCATCTGAGTATTTATTGTGAATTTGGAAGTAATTTGGAAGAGAATCTTCGAGACCAGTTGGTGATTGGATTAGCGAGTGAAATCACGTTTATTTGCGGAAAAAAATTTATCATACAAAAAGGCGGTGGAGCTAGCTTTGAGTCTGGAGGCTGCAGATAGGCATGTGGTAAAAGTGAGTGATCGCGGTAGTTTCGGCGAAACAAGCTCGGCTATGGACATGCGGTTGAGCAGCGGCGGAGACGGCGCGGGCGGCGGCGGCGGCGGCGGCGCGGGCGGCATGCGCGCGCCCGAGCCGCTGCACGCGGTGCGGCGCGCGCACGGCTCGCCCGGCGCGGCAGCGGGTGCACCCCGCACGCAGGCGCAGGGCCTGTGCTGGCGGTGCGGCAAGCCTCATCGGGCAGATAAGTGTCGTTTTAAAAATTACACGTGTGATAAGTGCCAAAGAAAGGGTCATTTAAAAGTAATGTGCAAAGATAAAGGTAGCAGTAGAACACAATATAATTTTATTGAAAATAACGATTCAGAGGAGGAGATGTATAATATTCGGGCAGTGTCATCGGGTGATAAACCGTATTTTATTGATGTTACTATTGAAAAAACCAATTTAAAATTCGAACTCGACACTGGCAGTAAAATTTCGGCTATAAATGAACTGTGTTACAAAGAGTTTTTTTCTGAATATAATCTCATAACTGATAATATTAAGTTATGTTCCTACTCTGGATCGATTATTGAACCGGTCGGTTACATAGTAGTAAGTGCCAAGATTAACGATGTTTGTCACGATGATTTAAAATTATATGTTATAAAAAATGGCAGCCGACCCTTACTCGGACGTTCATGGATTCGGATATTTAAAATAAACTATTTGTATGTAAACAATATCTGTCAATATGATAAGGAATATAGATATCAATTTATGAAGGAGCTTAAATCGGAATTTCCATCCGTGTTTACAAGTAAATTAGGTACTTGTAAGAAAGAGATTCGCTTACAGCTTACAGACGAGACGCCGGTGTTCGTGCGCGCGCGGCCCGTGCCGCTGGCGCTGCGAGCCGCGGTGGAGCGCGAGATCAGTAGGTTAGAGCGCGAAGGTTCTATTTACCCAGTCGAGCATTCAGACTATGGAACACCCATAGTTCCGGTTATCAAACCATCAGGTGATATTCGCATTTGTGGTGATTACAAGTCAACAATTAACCCTAAATTGAAAATGGACCACTACCCTCTCCCTCGAATAGATGAACTGTTTGCAGCGTTGAGTGGGGGAGAGGAGTATTCTAAAATAGATTTGACTACGGCATACATGCAGGTACGACTGCACGTCGACTCACAAGCATGTACAGCCATTTCAACACACGTAGGTACTTATGCGTTTCGTCGAACTCCATATGGGCTAAGTTGCGTTCCTGAAAAATTTCAGAAAATCATGGAGGAAACGCTCAGGGGCTTACCGAAAGCTTTGGCAGACATTTTACACTTAAAACGGACCATAAACCACTTGTATACATTTTTGGCCCTAAAGGGGGTATTCCACAAACGGCAGCAAGTCGGCTGCAACGTTGGGCAGCGAAGTTGGCTGCATATGACTTTAAAATTGAATACGTAGCATCCAAACATAACGGTAACGCGGATGCATTATCACGCCTGCCCTTATCAGCAACCAGTGACGTCACCGCGGGCAAGTTCATTGACTCGTGCTATGTGATGTTTATGAATGACACCTTACCTGTTAGTTATAAGGATATAGCCTTTGAAACAAAACGTGATAAACTTTTAAGTAAAATATATGGTTACATTATGTTTGGTTGGCCAAGTGAATGTATGTTAGAAGAAGAGAGGCCGTTTTTTGTTCGACGTAATGAATTGTACTTAGAGCACGGATGCATTTTATACAAATATAAAATTGTAATTCCAGTTACATTGCGGAAATCGGTCCTAGCCGAGATACATGCGGGACATTTAGGAATAGTTAAAATGAAGTCAATAGCTAGGAATTATGTTTACTGGCCTTCAATGGATAGCGACATAGAAGGCGTGATTGTGAGTGCTGTCGTAGTGTGCGGGACGCACCGCCGCGCGACACACTACATCCGTGGGAACTTCCAGCGGGTCCGTGGCAGCGTTTACATTCTGACTTTGCGCAGTATGGAGGCAAATATTATATTATATTAATAGATGCTTATAGTAAATGGATAGAAGCCGAGGAAATTAAAAGTACAGCCGCAAGATACACTATTTTATTTTTTCGGAAAATATTTTCTAAATTTGGCCTACCTATTCAACTAGTCACAGACAATGGACCACCATTTCAGAGCTCCGAATTCGCAGAATTTTGTACAAATAATTTTATTCGACACACTACGTCTGCACCTTACCGGCCACAAACAAATGGGGCTGCTGAGAATGCAGTGAAGTTAATAAAAAAAACTCTCAAAAAGGCTACCCGAGAGGGCGGTGATTTACCTACTTGCGTAAGTAAATTTTTATTGCAATATCGCAATTGTGAGCACACTACGACCGGGGTAGCACCGGCAGTGGCATTATTAGGGCGTAGATTACGCACTCGGTTAGATGGGCTGCGACCTAGTACAGCTGACAGGGTACAGGCAGCACAACGCAGACAAGTCGCTACTGCAGGCGGCACGGTCAGACAGTTTGGATTGGGGGATAAAGTGCTCACACGCGACTATACAAACAGTCAAACTAAATGGACAGAAGGTAAAGTTATAGAGAAAACTGGGCCAGTCTCCTATAAAATCGCGTTGGGAAATAATAATTTATGTCGCAGGCACAGTGATCAAATATTACCTGTCAGACGTAGCAGATTTTCAATTCAGTCAGAAGATAAAATTATAGATGAAAATAAAACGACTATATTAGAATCACCTAGTGATAAAAAGTTAGAACCGGACGAACCACTTTCTGATTACGAAGACGCAGGAAATGGTGATGATGTGAACCTATCATCATCATCATTAGAATTGAAAGACAATAATTCACCATTAGGTTCCAGTCCGATAGTAGGTATTTCAGAGCGGACTAAAAGGGCACTGATGCGTCAGCAGAGGAGGAAGATGGATAAATTGGATTGATATACTTACCTGTACTACTTATAAAAACTGTTTTGTTATTTTTTATAAACGTAGGTGATGTTTTGGAGCATAAAGACTATCTAAATATTTACTATTCTATTCAGTACATATAGACCTAATGAACAGAAACTGGATTTATTGTAGTTGTAAGTTACAAAAACATATACATATATAAGCTATTTACCAGTTTATTTTTATATGTTTATGGTATCACATGTTTCCGTAATTTAAAATTAATACATACTACTAATAGGTTACTAGTACAAATAGCTATTTTGGTTAAGAGAAGGATTGTAGTAGATTAAGGTGTAGGTATGTTATATTTTTAGGGTTCGATAATTAAAATTAGAAATAAGATTATACCTTAAGCGTTAAGACTTTTCCTTTAGTTTAAGATACAACTTTATACTATGTCGGTTAAATATTAATATTATTGTTATTGTAGGAGGGAGATGTGTGGTATATACGTGCGGGTAAGCACACAATAAAGTTAGTTAGCAACTGACCGCGGTGTTTCATTGTCGTGTACTACAAAAAGTTCCAGGACTGTAGTGGTCAGGAAAAACAGACGCAGGCAGATTGTTCCACACCCTGGCAATCCGTACCAAAAAGGAACTATCGAAGCGTTTTGTTCGACTTTTTTTTTTTTTTTTTTTTTTTTGTTTTTCCGCCACAGAAAATTTTGGGCACCCCCTAAAACAAGCTTTAACCAGTAAAGCAAGCTTTAGCGGGAGGAGGATGAATCCTATTACGGACGAATGGGCATTCTATAAGCTGTTAACCCCGGTGGCTAACGGAAAATAGAATGCCCAGACAGTGTGGAGACTCACTCAGTGAAGCCGAGCATACCCACTAAACATCCCCCTTTACTGACTCACCTTGATTGAGGCCATTAGTCTTCATCGGAGCGACAGCCAATTGGAGAGAGAGGCTGCGCAGTGAGCGGCATCCGGACGGCTGCCACCAAAAGGAACTGAAAGTGAGAAAAAAACAAAGCTAAGATTAGCAGAAATGACAAAGCTGAAACTAAGATATTATCTAGAGTGATCAGACTCACTCTGAGATAGGAATGCTGGAAAGAAGGACTACGTTTAGAAACGTTGAGCTTGCTGGAGTTTCCTGATAAGGGGAGCGAACTTGGTTAGGACCGGAAGAGCACCGTTGAAACCCTCTGGGCTGGCGTCGAGAGCGGCGCCGAAAGCCAGGATCTCGTCGATGGGAGCGAGCTGGATCCAGAACGCCATGCGGTCTTGAGACCCTTTTGCGTTCTGGCACTGGGAAGCCGATTTGGCGGCCGGTTGCGATTGAGTCGCAACCCGGCTGCGCTGACCTGAAACGATAGGAGTAAAGGCCTTGGGGACCTTTGAACTGACTGGAGGAGCGTCCGAGCTAGGCTGCGGTCGTTCTCTCCAGTTCTCGATGGGCTTCACGGTAGCCCTGGCAGCACGCGGCGCTTTGGGGCAGCCGCGAAAGTTTGCTGTGTGGCCTGACTGGCCGCACAAGACGCAGGACGGAGCGGTGGGCGATTCGGGAGTGCGAGAGCACTCCTTAGTCCCATGCGGTTCTAGGCACTTGACGCACCTAGGGGAAGCATGACAATTTGCCGCCGCATGACCATACAATTGGCAGCGGTGGCACTGACCTGGGAAACCACGTTTGTGTGGAGCTTCGACTCGGATGTTGGAGAGACCGCACACGGTGAGCTTGCCTCTGAAAATGGACTGCCCTTGCGGGCTCTTCGCTAGGATTACTAACGCAAGTGGGAACTGCTTGCCTCGGCGGCTGTGCATTTTGTGCACAGATTCGACGGGGAAGCCTTGAGAAGACAAGTCCTCTTGGATTTGCTCGTTCGAGAGCTCGAACGGCACGTTCCTGAGGACGGCACGAATCTTACGCTCCTCAGGGAGGGCGTAAGTGTGGTACTCGAGCTTCTTGTCAGCAAGAAGCCGAGTGAAATTCCTGAAATCAGAAATTGAGCAAACAACGACCTTAATAGAGTCACCCACATTGGATGCCTTACTATACTGGATCTTCGGGGAGTGCGTTCCGCAGAGAGCTGAGACCTCGGTCCAGCGGCTCTTGTCCCGTAGAAAGACGGGGGGCGGAGACTTGACTTTCGGCGGAGCCGAATCTGATTGCGACGCAGGCTGTGACGCCGGGATCGCTGAAACAAAAGGCGCAGGAGCAGACGCCGGTGCGACAATTTGCGGAGCAGGAACAGTGGCTGGAGCAGCTGAAACGGATGGAGATAAAGTCGAAGAAGCATCTTGCTTCTTCTTCTTAGACTTGGACTTTTTGCGAACCTCTGTGAACGGAGCAGGAGATTCTGGAACTAAAGGAGCGGAGTCGGAATCACTACCCGGCGGGGTAGTTTTCCGTTTGCATGCGGTGGAATCTACCGACATGCGTTCTGAAAAAGGATCGACGAACTCAGATGGGTCTGGAGACGCCGGAGAATCAGTTTGGAAGCCCTGAGAAGTAGAGGCGACCTGGGAACGAGCTGACAATTGCTCTCGCATGGACTCGATTTGAGCGAGAAGAGCTTCCTTCTCGGCTGCATATTGAGCTTCCAGTGATTGTTTTTCGCTGGACAACTGACTGAAATCAGAAGATAACTGACTAATATCTGAGGACGAGGGACGAGCGGATAATTCCTCCTGCAAGGAAGTGATCTGAGCCTGAAGCCCAGCATTCACCTCCCTGTCATAATTGTTTTGGCGTTCTATACAATCAATGAGGCCTTGCCTTTCAGATTGAAGATTACGGATGCGACGACGATTGATTTCGCATTGATGCTCAGTACACTCAGGGTGACGAGGCATTATGCTAGGCTGAGAGAAGAAGACTAACGAAACTGCGCTGAAAAGAGCAACCTAGTACGGACCTATTGCCGGTGAACGGCGGACGATCAGGCTTAGTTGTCACGGTTACGTATCCACCTGACCAGCGATGCTTCGGCCGGCAGCAGTCGGGTCCGCCCTGAAAAGGGCAGATGAATTAGCCCCGACACCACACAGCCTCCACAAGAGAAAACTTTCCGAAAGAGCTTAACTTGGCACCTGACCCGCACGAGTGCGGGGGAGGGAACAAGGGCAGCGCAATACGAACACTCGGGAGCGGCCGCAGACACGACCGTTCGGGAGCGAACGCAAACGGGAAGTGTTTGTTCGACTTCTTGGTAAATCCACTATATAAGGATGGAAGTTCTGTCTGCGTCTGGTAGTCCGGTGGTAAAAAGGGGTGGGTTCAATTTGGTCAAAAAGAGCACTCGCACACTCACCAAAATGTAGCCGATAAAATACTGTCAAACAAGCAACCTTACGACGATGCTCCAGCGTCTGCAATTTTTTATTTGTAAGGTTGTTGTTATTTATGAGTTTTCGGGCTCTTCGGTCAACAGAGTCTAACGCTTCGAGCTGGTATTTGGCAGAACCATCCCAAAGGTGACTACAGTACTCCATGCAAGACCTCACTTGGGCTGTGTATAAGTTGAGGAGCCGTTCAGGGCTGAAGTACCGCCGGACCTTCGAGATGATACCCAATTTTTTGGAAGCCGTTTTTGCCATAGACTCAATTTGTTGTCCGAAGTTTAATTTGGACGTTATAGTGACGCCCAAAAGCCCTAGTTGGTCGGTGATGGGAACAGATACATTCTGGAAAGTGGGCGTAAGAGTAAAGGTGCTCTTTTTTGCGGAGAATAGACACGCTTGTGTTTTGGAGGAGTTGAATTTGACCAGGTTAGATTCGCCCCAATCGGACACATTCCGCAAGGTCGAATCAACGCGCTCAATCATAGACTCTCTCAAAACCTGGATTTCATGGGCGCTCGTTCGCGCGTTGGATATATATCTCTCAACAACAGTGCTGTCATCAGCATATCCAATAATGCCTGGTGTTAGGAGGTCATTAATGTGCAGCAAGAATAAAGTTGCAGAGAGAACAGATCCCTGAGGTACCCCGGCATTAATTGCCATTAGGTCAGAGGAGTAGCCGTCTAAGACTACTCGAATCAACCGTTCCCTCAGAAAATCAGATATCCAGTCGCAGAGCCCGGTCGGTATGCCATATGCTGGAAGCTTGCTTAAGAGACCATCATGCCAGACCCTGTCAAAGGCCTTGGAGATGTCTAAGGATACAGCTATTGCTTCACCATGACCCTCCAAGGCCTCACTCCATAAGTGTGTGGCATACACGAGAAGATCGCCGGTCGAGCGTCCACTGCGGAAACCATATTGGTTATCGCTTAGGAGCTCGTTGGTCTCAAGGTATGCCAGGAGTCGATTGTTCAATACACGTTCCATGACTTTACAAAGTATGGAAGTGATTGAAATTGGTCGATAGTTGACAGGATCAGCACGGCTTCCCTTCTTCGGTACTGGTTGTACGTTAGCCAGCTTCCAGGATTTGGGGACTTTACCAGATTCCAAAGAAAGTCTATAGAGACGCGTCAAAACGGGAGACAACTCAGCTGCGCAGCGTTTCAACACCACTGCAGGAATACCATCTGGACCGCTAGCCTTATTCTCGTCTAGGTGCAGCAAGCATTTAAGAACCTCCTTTTGGCGAATATGAACGGTACCCATTGAGGGACCGAACTGAGGTAATTGGGGTGGGATTTTTCCTTCGCTATCTAGACGAGAATTTTCCGCAAAGATACTGGCAAATAATTCCGCCTTTTCCTTAGCGGTGTGGGCCAGAGAACCGTCAGGTTTAAGCAGAGGTGGCAGCGACGGGCGACAAAAGTTCGTTTCGACCGACTTGGCGAGGGACCAGAAAGCTTTACTTCCCGAGGGGTATGAGGCTATTCTGTCTCCGATACAACCTATGTGGGCGAAACGAGCTCTTTTGATCACCTTTTTGCAGGACTTGGCGGCAGCATTGTACCTCTTCTTGTGTTCATGCGAATCCACGGCTTTGCTTCTGCGAGCGGTTGCCCAGGCTTTGTACGCTTCTCGCTTACGTTTTTCAGCGGAAAAGCATTCAGCACTAAACCATGGGCGAGCTTTGGTTTCAAGGGATAGATCAGCGTAGGGAATGAAGAACTCCATTGCTTGACCTATCACACTTGAGACTGCATCAGCGCAGCACGATGGATCGGTTGATGTAAAACAAGCTTGCCACCACGGATAAGATGCGAAGAAATGTCGCATTTCATCCCAATCTGCCGACTTGTAACGCCATACTCGCCTAGAACCACTTGGTCGGGTGTCAGGTGGCGAGTACTGCGATACAGATTTCACCAGACAGTGATCGGATGTCCCTAAGGGTGCAGTGACGGACACCGAATATCTGTCCGGATCGGTTGTCAGCAGAAGGTCCAGGCAGTAAGCAGTGTGGCCAGCAACGTCTGGGATGCGCGTAGGCTCGTCAACAAGCTGAGAGAGGCCATGAGTGAGCGAAAACTTAAAAGCCTCTCTACCAGCATGGTCAGTGTCCTGAAACGGGTATAACCACTGTCCGTGGTGTGCGTTAAAATCCCCCAGGAACACCAACTGCGCTGTGGGAAAACGTTGCTGAACCTTGTCTGCTGTACTGCTGAGATAGTCCATAAGCCTCGTTGTCTCCCGATCTCCGCTGTGTGACCGATAAATACCAGCTTATACCATTTGGTCTAGGCCGGTATCTATATGAACCCACATAACTGAAAGGTCCGGCACTTCTAAGTAACGGAGACGCTGACAACAGATCTTGTCACTGGCATACATGCACACCCCGGCGTGCGGGTGGAATTTGGACTCCAGGATGTAACCTGGGTAACAAAGGTATGCCGAGTCTGACGGATCACAGATCTGCGTCTCCGTTAGGAAGAGTAGGTGGGGTCTCTCCGTCTCGAGATGGTGGTGGACATCATTGAGATTGGAGTGCAGTCCTCGGATGTTACAGAAGTGCACTTTAAACGAGAGGAAATGCAACCGCTGTGTTACCTTACTCTTCTTTGGACCTTTCATTAGTTTTGGAGTGGAGTGAATAGGGAGGAGAACAGAAGTTGAGTGAAGCGCTGCAAATGGAACCAAGCAACTCGATAGAGGTAACGCACCTTTGGGAAACTCGCTTGGAGACTGCGGGGACGCCCGAACCCCCCCGAGTTCGCCATCGGGTCCTCTCAAACCGGTCGCCAGCCGGCACGATGGAGCCTCCCGGGATTTTTCGCGAGGTGGCGGGGCAGCCTTTTGCATGTGGCTGGCATGCTACTTGGGCCCCCTACTACCTGCGGTCGGCCAGCGGTGTACCGTGCTTCGGATCCCGCTACCCTCCAAAACGAGTTACCCGGTGAGTCATTATCCTACGAGTTGTAAACAGTTCTCCGATGCAGCACGATTACTCAGACCTATCCTCCTCAATGGCTACACTAGACATCATGCCGGAACGCAACTAGGTTACTTGGCGGCATGGTTTTGTCTAGTGGGTGGTGACAAGCCACGGCCGAAGCCTACCACCAGATTTTACTGCTCGTTTAGCACCACCCAGGGACCACGTACAAGGCATCGAGGGCTAAACCTTGCGGACGCGAGCAGTTTTCAGTCCCCTGAAGCAGTTTTACAATTCCGAAAAATCCAATCTTCGTTGTCGAACTGGTTGACTGTGAAGTGAATCAGTACTATTAACAAATGGTTGAATATTGATCGTCGACAAGGTAGGTGTGGAAACATTTACTATTGATGGGTCTCGAATATTTTTTGTTGTTGGGTAGCGAGGATCCACCAATTCAGGCAACAAACACTCCATATAAAATGAGACAAGTTTGGGTTCCATTTCTTTCTTCCAAAACTGGTCGTCCTTTTCTAATACTTCAATTTTTTAACTTATTGTCCCCATAACATATAGCTAAGAGACATTTAGTTTTCTTTGCGATATGCATTTGACCTTGGACTTGGAAGTACCAATCCGACTTTTTGTTTATTTTCACCTGGAATAAGAATCGAATCAAAATATTTGAAACTCAAAAAAACTGTAAGCAAACATTTTTATGATAATTAATAAGTGTTTGCCTGTAAGTGTGTAGGTGTGAATACTAAAATTGTCATGTCTATTTAAGAAGTGTATTTAAATATTAAGCAATATCTGGAACGCTCAGTATTTACCTAATGTAGATTAAAAAATATTGAAAAAAAAAACTATTTTATTGAAATAAAAAATCGAATTATAGATTCTAGGTCAGGATAAGAGATTATGATGAGTCTTGTCGGATTTATAATTTTTATCCCTACAAGGAAGGAGAAGAAAGGACGAACATGAATTTTTTGCATGAATTCAACCTTCCGTATGCATTATACGTAGTAACTTTTATCAGAACTCAGTCATATTTACATCTAACGCAAATAATTGTATATTTTTAATCAAACTACAGATTCTTAAAATAAACAAAGAGTGAAAAATCAGCAAAAATTATTAATATTAATGATGACATACTTTATATATACAGGGTGTCCAAAAAACGACTCGTTTGGATGACACTGGAGATAGATAGACCTTAGGACTATCTGATAACGAGAACACTTTGTTTAGAAAAAGAGTGAAATTTCCTTATGTTCTTGAATTTAATTGAGTTTTTGGAAAGTAATTTCTGAAAAAAATTTCTTTTTAAATGTCAAAAACGTAACTTTTAACTGATCTAAAAAATATTGTATGTTGATTACATAAGACATTTTTTTTTTCAAAGATAGCTAAAACTACAGATTAAAAAAATAGGTATGATCATTTTTTAGGGACAAAAACAACTTCAATAACGTATGAATTTTACATACCGAATTAGTCGAAGAGAGTGGTTCTTTTAAATTTTCGCCTTTGTTTGTATTACAAATATTATCTTTGCCACTTTTTTGAAATGAGATTTCGGGAAGCAAATTATCGTTATCTATTGTATCCAAATGTGCGATCTCCTAAAAAACAACTTGTTATATGAGAACACAAATATTTTACACTGACGATGATAGACTTTTACTATGCAGTGTGTGGCTTGATATAAAGTAATAAAACTTTAGAGAAGCAGTATAAACAGTTTTATCGATGAAAATACCACGTATGGATGGTAAAATCCAAAACCCTGCCAGTCTGCAGATACTTTTATTTTTACTTTAGAAAAATTCACCTTAATCTGTAAAAAAATGGATTGATCTATGATGGAATAGATTTGTCGACGTCAATCGAGCTAATGGAATATAGTTGGGATTACTAGATCAACGTCGACCAACCGTCGATCGACTGGTTAGTGGAGAGGTATATTTCTATCAATTTAAATTACCATATCAGTTCTTGACTTCGATTGACTATAGATCGATTGGTCTGGTAACACCCTAAATAATAGAGATAACAAATTTTCGATTGCCATATTTTGTAAATTTTGTTAGTAATTAAAATAATTGAAGATTTTATGGTATTCCTTTCATTCAATTAACCATGTATGCTAGAGAGATTTCATCCTTGCAATTGACCCTAACGATCGATGCAATAAAAATATTTTTTACGGATTTTAGTCGGTTTGATTCTCGGGTGAGGAGAGCGAACTTTCGAAAATCTTTAAATGCGGCTTTATTTCTTTCCCAAAATAAAGGAATATTTCGTTTGAGTAAAATTTGTTATCTCTATTATTTAGAGTACCAACTTTCCCTCCAGGTGGAATAAAAAAATCCACTAAAAAGGCTATAAAATATTATTAAATGAAAGATTATTTTCGACTTAAGGATGCGTTTCCGAAAAGGCTAGGTATCGAATTCTACTACTACATGTATAAGATTCACGCACACAAGCGTGCCGTGAAAAAGACGAAAGGTTTTGAACAGTTTTGATACTTTAGTTTTAAATATTTGCAAATTCTTTTATTAAAACGATTAAATTGGGTAAGATTAATTAAAGTGCTCGGAAAGTTTGAGCTCGTTTTATTCGTAACGATAAAACCTCACCATCGAACCTGATGAGCTGGTGGTACACTCGAGGGCTTCTACTGGAATTCCTATTCCTAGGCATGTCAAGTTCGAGTTCATAAGACGAGACATTACCATCAGTCCTGGTAATGGGAGCTGAAGGTATGCCTTGAGGTACTACTGGAACTCCTAGACGAGTAGAGCTAGGCATGTCGAGTTTGGGTTCATTTTGATTCTTAGGACGAGACCTTACCACCCGTTCTGGTAGTGGAAGCTGAAGGTATACCTCGAGGTGCTACTGGTACATACACCTAGACGGATAGAGCTAGGCATGTCGAGTTTGGGTTCATTTTGATTCGCAGGACGAGACCTTACCACCAATTCTGGTAGTGGGAGCTGAAGGTATACCTCGAGGTGCTACTGGTACTCCTAGACGGGTAAAGCTAGTTATATCGAGTTTGGGTTCATTTTGATGCGTAGGACGAGACCTTACCACCAGTTCTGGTAGTGGGAGCTGAAGGTATACCTCGAGGTGCCATTGGTACTCCTAGACGGGTAAAGCTAGTTATATCGAGTTTGGGTTCATTTTGATGCGTAGGACGAGACCTTACCACGAGTTCTGGTAGTGGGAGCTGAAGGTACCATATTTTAAAAGAACTGAACAGGACACAAGGAACTGAAATCTATAGGCGGTCAGATTTGGTGGAATCGGGTTTTCATATTTTAAAAGAAATAATAAAATTTATGGACAAAGGATAATGCAAGTGATTGGGCTCCAAAAAAAAAGTCATTGTGCAGGGATGAGATGAAAGTCAGATTATAGATTAGACACATGTCATTCATATTTGTTAGGACGCTAAAAAAATTAGCCCTGGGAAAAAAAAGATATGACCAAAAATAAATTTTGCGTTTAATAGAATAAAAATCGTTTTCTTTTATGATACAGAAACTGAACGCCCGTAGATTTCTACGAGTGTATTCGTATAACCTTTACAGCCATTGACTACGAAACGAGTGAATATTGTAAATAAATACGATTATTGGTAAAAAAAAGTGCTTGTGTGATCCTTATAAGTACCTAATGGGTTGGCTACACAGTTGTAAACCGCGATTAGTTCGTCTCTTTTCTTAGTATAGTGACTTCCCTTCTTATTATCGTCGACACACAAAAGAGATGTTATTATTAATCTGTCTCTTTTCTTACTATAGCGAACTTTTTGCGGCACTGGTTCGGCGACATTGGAAGCACGGTTTACAACTGTGTAGCCACCCCTTTTGATTTGATTTGTCTTTTTTCTTACTTTAGCGATGTCTCTTATACGGCACTGGTTCGGCGACATTGGAAAAGCAGTTTACAAATGTGTAACCACCCCTTATGAAATAATGGTATGTATGGTTCATCTAATACTGCCGTTTAGAATAAGCTAGTATGTTGCTATAAGTGGTTAATAAAGTCTAATAGTGGTTATATAATTATTACAACTAGATTTCATTAACGCTCTCTATCTCTTTCTCGGAGCACATTATTAGCGCGCATTGTCCATTTTATTCGAAACATTTCGGGGTTCGAGTCGAAAGTCGAACTTCTTTTATGATTATGATATTTAATTGTATTGTTAATATAAGATCAAACCAACTTTCATAAAGTGAAGTTCGATCGATATTATATGAGTCGCTTCATTTGAAGATATAATATTAACAACGTAGTTTCCTTATTCAACTAGGCAACTTCGCGTGTTTTATCTATTTATTTTTATTTTAAATAAATACTTCATTTGAATAATTTCTGCTAGACGCCACACCAGCGCCATCTATAACCTACCATACCATGCCAGCCCAGTCCGCCACGCCTGTAACTCATTCTTTAGAGATATATAAATTTTACGGCAACAAAACCTGCTATACTCGGGGTCAGGGTGGGGAGGGATCTTATATCTTCAAATGAAGCGACTCATATAATATCGATCGAACTTCACTTTATGAAAGTTCGTTTGATCTTATATTATATTTCTTCGCTTCATTTTTCAGATATAATATTAACAACGTAGATGTTTAGAGATTATCCAGCAGGTTTTGCTTTCTGAAACTGATGTTGTGATGGTTAAATCGAAACAACATAATTACAAATTAACATATATTTTAATTATATGATAAATCAACTTTATGTATATTACATTATTTTTATTTCGTTACGTAATATGATCCCGTGATTATGTACTTGTAATAAATATTGTTACCTAACTAAATCATTGTTACTGTCTACGAAGAACGCTTCTTGCAAAAGTAGAATCGTCCAAAATTGGGCGATTATAGAATTTCGCGAAACATTGGGATGATGACGTCCAACCGGCCGCTTTTCTGATGGTGTCTATGGACACTCCTCGAGCGTGCGCCGCTGACGTTGAAGCGTGACGCGTGCTATGCGCGCCAAACACGGCAACGTCAACGCCGCTCGCTGCCAACGTCGCCTTGATCCAGCGGCTGATCGACTGTACGGTAGCCGCGCGGTATGGCCGTTTGTACGTCACAAACAATTTATTACAAGAAACGTCCTTTCTAATTTTATTTGTTATTGAAAGGTAATCCTTCAGTGTTGTAGCTGGACAAATATCTTTATTTTCGTTAAAATAAGGGATACTAATAACAGGCGCTTCGCGGCCATAAGCAGAAGTTTTGATAATTTCTGAGACTTTAATTGTGACACCGTTAGGAACAAATCTAATATTTTCGATTCTAATTGAAGCTAATGTTTGAGCGCGGTGTCCTGAACAAAGGCCAGTAATATGACAAGTTTCTTTGTCAACAGTTCTAATGACAAGTCGCTATGGGGAACCCACTCTGATATATGATTTAAAACGATATGTGGGTCCCAGGTCCCAATGTATTTAGCCACACATGGTTTTAATCTATAGACACCCTTAAAAAATCTCTTGATTTTTTCATTTGATCCAATGAAATCACCAATTAGTACAGATAGGGCTGACCTATGAGAATTAAGTGATCCATAGGCAGCTCCTTTATTGAATTGATCGTTCAAAAATAATAAAACTTCTGATAACGGGCAGTCGTAAGGATTGAGGTTATTATTTTGACAGTATTCGCACCAGAGCTTATATGTGCAGTTATATTGCAATTTTGTGTTTGGGGAAAGGGATGCTAGCATCACTTCTAGCGTGGGTCCTGGCGAGCCGCGGCGCGTAAACGCGATCCGGAGAGCCTCGCTGCAGCCAGGGTAAGGCGATCGTGAAGGTGATGTGACACTCTGGAAGGACAATTTAATAAATTTACATCAGG
Organism: Stenoptilia bipunctidactyla; assembly: GCA_944452665.1. NCBI lineage: Eukaryota > Metazoa > Arthropoda > Insecta > Lepidoptera > Pterophoridae > Stenoptilia > Stenoptilia bipunctidactyla. Next base: position 90,941 of record CALYBW010000190.1, on the reverse strand, counting down.
CTTGAAATATATTATTTCAGAGGTGATCATACTTGTAAGAAGAGGGAACCAAGGCTGTGATGGCCAGTATGGGTAAACAAGTATTCCTTCTGCTTGGTCATTTAAAATTTTTTGAAGGCATGTGAGGATTAGTGCGAACGGTGGGAAAGCGTAAAAGAAGAATGGATGCCAACTAAATGTAAAGGCATCAACTTTCCAAGCACTTGGATCTTGCCTCCAGGAGACATATTTTTCACATTTAGCATTGGTACGAGATGCGAAGAGGTCTATTTCAGGAATACCAATTTTTCTTTTGATAACTTCGAATGCATTGCAATTTAGAGACCATTCAGTGTCTAGATTTACTTTTCTAGATTCCTCATCGGCTTCTTTATTGTCTTTGGTATTTATGTATGATGCTACAAGCCAGATCCCTCGCACCTCACACCAATGCCATATAGACCTACACAATTCGCTTAAATGGGGAAAACGAATACCACCCATTTTATTAATATAACTGATAGCAGTTGTGTTATCAACGCGTAATAAAATGTTGCAATTAGTCTTATTCCTCGCAAAGCACTGTATTCCGAAAAATACTGCTAAAAGCTCTAAGTAATTTATATGAAATGCACGTTCAGCCATATTCCATTCACCGCCGGTGCGGGTTTCACCACAAAATGCGCCCCAGCCACTTCTAGATGCGTCACTAAAAACCTCAATATCAATTTTTTTATTTGAAAGTAGTTGAAAGTAGTATTAATATTACGTAACCACCAATTTAAATCGTATAGTATTATTTCAGACGGTTGAAATTCGGCTTCGTAATCGTTGTATTTTTGCAATGCCAAAAATTTTTCCCGCTCTAAACGTTTTGTATATAACCATCCATACCTCGCGGCTGGACAAGCTGCTGTGAGAGTTCCTATTAATTTAGAAAAATCACGTATCGAACATTTTCTAAGTAACAAATATTTAGTAATTAATTTGGAAATGGTTTGTCTTTTTTCAACGGGTAAATGCAATGTTAATTCTTTAGAATTAAAAATAAAACCTAAAAATTTACTTTCGGTTTTTGGTACCAGCTGGCTTTTTTCATAATTGATTACAAATCCGAGACATTGTAACAAACGTAACGTTTCTCGAACGTTGGCTATACATTCTTCGTAATTGTTACCTATACATTGTACGTCGTCGAGGTAAACAAAAGATTTGAAACCGCGGCGCCTCAGACTTGTCATAACTACCTTCATCAATTTACTAAACGTTCTAGGTGCAACCGAAAGACCGTACGGCATGGCATTAAATTCATAAGTTATTGGACAAGAATTATTATTACTAGCAAATTGAAATCTGAGGTATTTTTTACAACTATTGTGTATCGGGACTAATAAATAGGATTCTTTTAAATCGATGGTGGCCATGAAACCGTGTTTTGGAATTAGTTTTGAAGATGTTCGATAGTCTTCCATCTTAAAATGTGTGTTTTTGACAAATTTGTTTAAACATTTTAAATTCAAAATAAAACGTTTGTCACCGTTCGGCTTTGGTGTTAAAAATATACTGGAAATAAAATGATTTTTACACGGTTGACAAGGCCTAATTGCTTTCAAGTCCAATAACTTATTAATAGCTAAATTCATATCATATTTTTCCGAGTCTGTCCAGGTACGAACGGGATTACACATTTGAGTAGGTTGAGTTTCGAAAGGGATTTTAAATCCATTTCAAACCCAACTGAGTATTATTGGATTAGAAGTTACATTTAGCCAACAATTATAATATAAAGATAATCTGCCTGCATGTACCTCTATTGCGGTGGCTGATTGGACGCACGCTGGTATTTGTTCCACGGCCTTGAATTGTTGTAAGATTGGGGATGCCCTCTGCGTGGTGTGTTGGACGGTCTGATGGCCCCCCTCGCCGCCCCCCTGATGAACGGGCGAGAGGGGGTCCTCAAGTTTCCCTGATACCGAGACTCTCTAACCGTTGAAGGTCGTGGAGCCCGTGACGTAGAAGGCTTCACCTCAGATCGCTTAATTAGCGCTCCTTGTTTTTCTATGGCCTTTGATGCCTTGATTTTGTCGCTTAACGAAGTGCCAAATATAGTTTCATCTCGTTCAGTATCTTGAATAATGTTCAAAAATTGTTTGTCTAAGCCGGTGGTAGCAATTTTTATTCTGTTTTGGGTTTCTTGATAGTGCAAATCTGATAATATTCTACATGCCTCGGAGAGTGATTTCAACACTTGAATTTTCTGATCATCACTCGTCAAAAGTAGGGACATTGCCCGATTTATGGCAGTAATGCCTAAGCCCAGTTGGTGTTGACAAAATTCAAGTTTTTTGTCTCGAACGCGTACAGTATCAGAGACGGCTGCTGCTATTTCTGGATTCATTGAGGGAGCCCTAAGTAATTTACAGTTTTCAGGAATAGTTATTTCTTGTGCTAGCATTTCCCGGGCTTCCTTAGTAAGGCCTTTTCGTAAAATAGGCAACCAACGTTGTGCCAAGTCTTGGTGTATTTTTGGCCCGTATACGGGCAAATCGGGCACAGCGTCACCTAGCGCTGAGAGGATTTCGGGGTCAAGTGTAACACATGACTCATCAGGTAAATCGGTTTCTACATGTTCCGTGGCACTGGCACTGATCGGGCAATCACTACTTGTTGGTTCGGGCTCAATTTGGGCTTGTTCGTTTATCTCATTATTCGGTTTCGGAACTGTAACAATGGGAATTTTTCACTATGTTATTTTATGATTTAATTTAACTTTAAATAAAATTTCTTTTACGTGTTAACTTTCTATGAATCCATCGTGTTGGCTCTCGTCCAACCCCCAGGAAGCAATATCCATCGTGTTAGCTCAAGGCTAATCCCCAGGAAGCAATTTCCATCGTGTTAGCTCAAGGCTAACCCCCAGGAATATAAGTTCATCGTGTTAGCTCTCGGCCAACTCCCAGAACAAAACGCTGTCGAGTCTACCCACGGTTGACTCATAGCTTAATTACGTTAATATTTCAACTTTATTTAAGAATAGTCGGCTCAACATAATAGTTTTCACTATAACGAACAAAAAGGGGAAAAAATACTCACGTGATCCAGTTTCACTGTCTGACGAATCCGAATAAACTATAATCCTACGTCTTTTAACGTTTTCTAATCTTTTTAACTTTTCACGGTAAAACTCAATAAGATCTTCAGCACTTCTTTTCTTCGACATTTTTACACGAAATGATTACAAATCGAACACGTATTAACGTTGCCTCGCGTGAATAAAGAATGAGTTACAGGCGTGGCGGACTGGGCTGGCATGGTATGGTAGGTTATAGATGGCGCTGGTGTGGCGTCTAGCGGAAATAAGTCAAATGAAGTATTTATTTAAAATAAAAATAAATAGATAAAACACGCGAAGTTGCCTAGTTGAATAAGGAAACTACGTTGTTAATATTATATCTGAAAAATGAAGCGAAGAAATATAATATGAATCATGTGTTTAAAAGTACTATTCTTTTTATAATTTATATAATTGTTTAATTAATATAATTGTTATATAATTGTACTGAAATAATGAATAACGTCTTCAAAAATAGTACTTATTTTATGTTTAAGAACTCTTACCAATGGTAATGAATGAAATAATAAATCATGTGAATAAAAATCTTACTTTTTTCATTAACGATAACCACTTATACCAACACATTAGCTTATTCTAAATGGCAGTATTAGATAAACCATACATACCATTATTTCATAAGGGGTGGTTACACATTTGTAAACTGCTTTTCCAATGTCGCCGAACCAGTGCCGTATAAGAGACATCGCTAAAGTAAGAAAAAAGACGAATCAAATCAAAAGGGGTGGCTACACAGTTGTAAACCGTGCTTCCAATGTCGCCGAACCAGTGCCGCAAAAAGTTCGCTATAGTAAGAAAAGAGAGAGATTAATAACATCTCTTTTGTGACAGCGCACTGCTGTCTCGCTCGACGATAATAAGAAGGGAAGTCGCTATACTAAGAAAAGAGACGAACTAATCGCGGTTTACTACTGTGTAGCCAACCCATTAGGTACTTATAAGGATCACACAAGCACTTTTTTTTACCAATAATCGTATTTATTTACAATATTCACTCGTTTCGTAGTCAATGGCTGTAAAGGTTATACGAATACACTCGTAGAAATCTACGGGCGTTCAGTTTCTGTATCATAAAAGAAAACGATTTTTATTCTATTAAACGCAAAATGTATTTTTGGTCATATCTTTTTTTTCCCAGGGCTAATTTTTTTGGCGTCCTAACAAATATGAATGACATGTGTCTAATCTATAATCTGACTCTCATCTCATCTCTGTACAATGACTTTTTTTTTGGAGCCCAATCACTTGCATTATCCTTTGTCCATAAATTTTATTATTTCTTTTAAAATATGAAAACCCGATTCCACCAAATCTGACGGCCTATAGATTTCAGTTCCTTGTGTCCTGTTCAGTTCTTTTAAAATATGGTACCTTCAGCTCCCACTACCAGAACTGGTGGTAAGGTCTCGTCCTACGCATCAAAATGAACCCAAACTCGATATAACTAGCTTTACCCGTCTAGGAGTACCAATGGCACCTCGAGGTATATCTTCAGCTCCCACTACCAGAACTGGTGGTAAGGTCTCGTCCTACGCATCAAAATGAACCCAAACTCGATATAACTAGCTTTACCCGTCTAGGAGTACCAATGGCACCTCGAGGTATATCTTCAGCTCCCACTACCAGAACTGGTGGTAAGGTCTCGTCCTACGCATCAAAATGAACCCAAACTCGATATAACTAGCTTTACCCGTCTAGGAGTACCAATGGCACCTCGAGGTATACCTTCAGCTCCCACTACCAGAACTAGTGGTAAGGTCTCGTCCTACGCATCAAAATGAACCCAAACTCGATATAACTAGCTTTACCCGTCTAGGAGTACCAATGGCACCTCTAGGTATACCTTCAGCTCCCACTACCAGAACTGGTGGTAAGGTCTCGTCCTACGAATCAAAATGAACCCAAACTCGATATATCTAGCTTTACCCGTCTAGGAGTACCAGTAGCACCTCGAGGTATACCTTCAGCTCCCACTACCAGAATTGGTGGTAAGGTCTCGTCCTGCGAATCAAAATGAACCCAAACTCGACATGCCTAGCTCTATCAGTCTACGAGTACCAGTAGCACCTTGAGGTATACCTTCAGCTCCTACTACCAGAACTGGTGGTAAGGTCTCGTCCTGCGAATCAAAATGAACCCAAACTCGACATGCCTAGCTCTATCGGTCTACGAGTACCAGTAGCACCTTGAGGTATACCTTCAGCTCCTACTACCAGAACTGGTGGTAAGGTCTCTTCCTTCGAATCAAAATGAGCCCAAACTCGATATACCTAGCTTTACCCGTCTAGGAGTACCAGTAGCACCTCGAGGTATACCTTCAGTTCCCACTACCAGAACTGGTGGTAAGGTCTCGTCCTGCGAATCAAAATGAACCCAAACTTGACATGCCTAGCTCTATCGGTCTACGAGTACCAGTAGCACCTTGAGGTATACCTTCAGCTCCTACTACCAAAACTGGTGGTAAGGTCTCCTCCTTCGAATCAAAATGAGCCCAAACTCGATATACCTAGCTTTACCCGTCTAGGAGTACCAGTAGCACCTCGAGGTATACCTTCAGACCCCACTACCAGAACTGGAGATAAGGTTTAGTCCTAACAAACATAATGATTCCAAGTTTCCAAATTCAATCCTAATCATAAAAGGTTTTGTAATTTTTTTTTTTCAATAAAATTATATTATTACCTTTTCAACTCAGTTCAGAGAGCGTCAAGTATCGAGACTTGTTTGATGTAATAAATTGTGTATGTACAGCGATGTTTCTTAGCACGAAAAATAACTCAAAAGCGATACAGGTCCACTCTCGACAGCGGCTGAGCGCAGACTGAAGATATCTAGTTTTTGTTTGGAATGATATTGACATTATTTGCTAAAGTATAATAACCCTTACCACAGTGTGTTAAGATTTACGCATTTATACAAACATGAAGAAAATTACGTGTTTGGTTTTTTTTTTTTTTAAAGGGTTTTTAGTAGTAATTTCAAAGAAAAAAATGCGTATTATCAAAAATGAACATGTCAACCATCGAATAGTATTTTTTTTATTCATAAATACTTGTGTTTTCATACCAAAAGTGGTACCGTAAATTGGCTTAAAATCGTCATTTTCATGCGACGAGGCATCGCAAAATTAGTTTTTAAGCCACAAAAACAAATTTATTTATATTATTTTTATATAATGAATGGAGATGAAAGTCTTATCTATCTATTAGTACTTGTAATTATACTAAACTTTGCGCCATTTTATCACAATATGTACCAGAAAATACCCTATTTTGAACATTTGCGGAAACGCGTCCTTAAGTTACTAAATAACACTAAATAAAATGACACCATTCAGTTCAGGCCGATAATGAGACAATTTACTGGCAATCGTCGCGTCTCATATTCAAAAAATGTTCATAATGTAGCCAAAGTTTTTCTGAGGCAAACTGTAATTAATATATCATTTTATTTTCATGTGAACCTGAGTTATACACGAAATTCATAATAGCATTTTTAAAGTTCTGCTGCTCATATAAAAAATGGCGACTTTGATTGATAAAAGTAACTTGACAGTTAGACAAAACAGCTGATTGTCAGTTGCGAAGAGAGAAATGTTTTTCGTTGTTTATATTTAATTGAATTGAATTATGTTACTGTGTAATTATGCTTTTGGAAGCTGGATGGACATGTAAAAACAAACAATGGGGATGAATACATGTTTTATGCTTACTTTTGTAAAATAAACTCATACTAATTATTTACCTATTCAACTTGGAAGCTTGTTATTGTATCACAGGTAACGAATGTACTAAGAAAGCAAATAGGTATTTAATTACTATTTGATTCTTTAAAATGATTCCAAAAATTGTCATGCTATTACAGCCTGGACTTTCCGGGAAAATCCGGGAGAACACAGCAAAAACTCGTAAGAAGAACAAATAAATCCAAAATCCAAGATAACAGGGCAACAACAACTGAAAGCATCTACAACTAGGCGACGGTGCAGACCGACTGATTTTTGGATTGCGATCTGAGATCGATTAATCGAAAAACTATTTTTTTTGGGCTAAAGATCGATATTTTTTTATCGATCTGAAGGACTGAATCGATTCAATGAATCGATATTTTACAATGTAAGATCAACCTTCAATTTTTTCGGTTCCGATAAAAAAAGGTTTTGCTTGAATAAACTCAAAAAAGATTTAACTTGGAGTAGAGGGGTTCGGAATGGAACGAGAGCTAAGCAACAAATAAAAACTTTTGTTTTTTTTTTGTGAATCGATTTATTAGTTTGTGTTTGAAATTGATTTAAAATATCTATCTTTTTTATAAGAAGCACCATCCTTAGACTGATTTTGTTTTGATCAACCAGATCAATCAGCTCGTTTTGTGCCTGACTGACAGATTATAGAAACATTCATGATATATTTGAGCATGGCAGCTTTCCGAATTTTAAATATTTTTTCACACGTAAAATATGAGCCATTTCAATATCACAATGGTTAGAACTTAATTAGAACATGTTAAACTACAATAAAATCAGCAGCACATAAAGATATAAGATATACAAGAATTTTGTCTAAATAAATAATCTACAGGGTTAATTTTAATTTTTTTTTATATAATTTTAATAAAATTAACCCTGTTTAGTAATGACCACGATTATAAATATTTAAAAAAAAAACTATATTATTTACACTGCCAAATAGAGTACCTACGTATATAATCTAAACTAAATCAAAGCTACAGAGGAAAACTAGCTAAAACTAGAAAAACGAGCTAATATAAAAACTTTTTTTTTTTTTTTTTATATTGTAAGGATAGGACGTTTGTCTTCCATGCCACCTGATGGAAAGTGCGCATGAAGACTATGGTGTTACACGTCCATCCACGAGAAACCTATTCACTCGACACTTAAAAGTTCCAGGACTGTAGTGGTCAGGAAAAACAGACGCAGGCAGATTGTTCCACACCTTGGCAATCCGTACCAAAAAGGAACTATCGAAGCGTTTTGTTCGACTTCTTGGTATATCCACTATATACGGATGGAAATTCTGTCTGCGTCTGGTAGTCCGGTGGTAAAAAGGGGTGGGTTCAATTTGGTCAAAAAGAGCACTCGCACAATCACCAAAATGTAGCCAATAAAATACTGTCAAACAAGCAACCTTACGACGATGCTCTAGCGTCTGCAATTTTTTAAACTACAGAGAAAATCATTGTCACATACTTCTTGTTTACTCATTGGAGCTGTGGTATTATTAGGCATTATAAAACTATTTGTTGGTACGTTTACAATCTTTGTGTAAAAATTAATTTGATATAAGAATATATTTTTCAAAAAATTAATTGTATCTTTACTAACCGGTTTACTTCACAGAATTAAAAAAAAAAAAACAATATTAAATAATAATAAATAAATAAATATTTCTGACACTTACACAACATTATCTAGCCCAAATTAAGTTTCTTAAAGAACTTGTGTTATGGATACTAGATAACTGATATACTTAAGAAATATATAAACATACATATTGAATAAATATGAAGGGGCAGGAGGGCCTTAATCGGAACTCATCTTGTGTAATGTACGAGTATGTGGGTAAATAGTTAGGCACGTGGGCGCGAGCAGGGAAATCACGAGTCTTTGTCACAATCACAGTAATTTAATCAGCACGGGATTAATAATCGAAATATACAATCAAATGGGCAATGTACAGTCTAAGCAACACGACACCAACTTAATTATAGCACTAATTATAACTGTCACGTGGATGCAGAGCGATTCGCCACAAGCGTGGTGCGCGGGCGCCGTCTCGAACAACTGTGTGTTCAGATGGCTGCCCTCACAACCATCGACAATGACGCTTCGCTAGGCTGACTTTGACAGCTAAGAGTCAACCTGATGTTTTATGTTGACGGATGCGCCGACACCATCAGTCACTCTATCTTATCTCTATGATTTATCTTATCAATGGCTTTCTCTATGAACGCGCCGACACGGCCAGACTGACATGCGACCGTCCTCGGGCGCTAAAAGTTGGTAATCTGCAACAAACAGTTCAGAATCTATACGCTCGTTCATCCTGACATATCAATAGGTACCATCTAGTTAGAACTTGTGAAACCAAACCAGATGGATGTCACTTTCTGAACTAGGATCGACTCCTGAAACCATCTAGTGGGGGCCGATGAATCCGCACATATGGATGTCATCCCCTCCACTAGGGTAAACCACATAAAACCATCTAGTGAGGCCTGATGAATCCGCATATATGGATGTCATTTCCTCCACTAGGATAAACCACATAAAACCATCTAGTGAGGCCTGATGAATCCGACACTATGGATGTCATCTCCTCCATTAGGATAAACTTGCTATATCAAACACAATTTAGAAGTAACATTAAGCGTTAACGTACCTTGAAGTCTACCAACCCGTTCAGGGTAGTTCCCACCACCTATGCACACGAAGGCTAAGGTCTTTTCTTGATTTAGATGCTTTGGGGGACGTGACTATTAGACAAGCCAATCCTCAGTAGGATGTGACCCGGACGACGCATTTTCGTCTTACCGACATCGACATCAAAGACAAGCCACTCCTTGACTTGGACGACATTACGTCTGATGCCTCATAGACAAGCAAGCCCTATGGAAGGGTCTAACTCGGACGACAACTTACGTCTACACCACATTGACAAGCCAACTCAGTTTGACTCGGACGACAAAATTCGTCTTACCATCATCTGCAAAACATCCAGAACAAGTCAGTCAACTTACAGGACTCTGACTCGGACGACATCATTCGTCTTACCATCATCTGCAAAACATCAGAACAAGTCAGTCAACTTAAAGGACTCTGACTCGGACGACATCATTCGTCTAAACCATATTGACAAGCTATGACTAGTAGACGTAATGTTACTATCGTACAACTATAACTGTCTCAGAATCAAAAAAGCGTGTGTCCTTTTCACCACTCATGGACCGGACGACACCTTTGTAATCACTTAACAAACAATGCAGTCTTTATCGGCATGTGCTATCTTTAGGATCACACAGCATCAATTTGGACCGGACGGGTGTGTCCTTTCGACCGGCCACACGTGCATGGCCCGGACGACACTGTCCTTTCAACACTTAAGGTTGGACTGGATGAATGTGTCCCTTCAACCAGCCGCTATCAGCTGCATGGCCTGGACGACATTATCCCTTCGACCACCTTCCACACACGACATTACTCTTCTCACTCAATGTGCCAACATAGACAATGTGCCAACATTAAATAGACTTCATGCAAACAATGCTTACAGATAACACCTACCTATAATAACAGGGCCCGCAAGGCAAGAGTCTGGTACTACATGAAATTTCAAGAGTTTTATAAAATTTCCAAGATTAACCTCACTCGAAATCTGTGACGTAGATTTTATTTCATCACCGCCAATGCCCTTAAGATACACAAGATCATTGTGCACAGTACCTGGGAACTTACTAGAAAAGCTCTCTTTTATCAACGAGCAAGATGATCCGCTATCAAACAAAATGGAACAGACTCACCGGAAGACGTTTCCAAAGCGCCCCTGGAAGGGCGGTGCTCGCAATGATGAACCTCCCTGACCGTAGCCCTGTCTACTGCATTCCCTTTCTGTGGGCAGCTAGTTGCGACATGCCCCCTTTATCCGCACGAACAACAGGATACAGACGATCCACTCTCCGTCGCACGTGATGAACTCGGCCAAGTGTCTTGCATTTTAAATCCCGATTCGTCTCGACGTTTCCGGCATTCGGCGAAACGACGTCCCGTGATACCTTAGAAGTTACATCTGCCACCAAATCTTTCATCATTCCGGAATCGCTTGGATTCAGGTTTATTGCTCTCAGCACTGTCTGACCGGCGCTTTAGAGAAACACGTCCCAGTATTTGAAATAATTGGATACGAGTCTTGATGTTATGAGCACTGAGTTCGCGACGAATCAATCCATCATTCGGAGATAGGACTGAAATAACAAATCCGGTTAGTGCTTCCTCGGGCATAAAATCTTTAGGTATTTTGTCGATTAAATTCCATAATCTAAGGGCAGCTTCCGATGCAGATTCTTTGCCAAGTTGAAATCGTAAAATTTCATCAAAATAATCTTGGAATAATTTTGGTTTCGAAAACTTTGCTAGAAGTGCTTGCTCAACATCGCTCCAATTCATTTAAGTTTAATTTAGTGATACACGCAGCAGCTCGACCTTTTAAAGTACTGGTAAGAGCCATGAGTAGGTCTATTCCATCCAAATATTTCTTCTCTACGATAGCTTCGGTTATTTTGCACCAACCCTCTATATCAGCGTCTGGATCTTCAGGATCAAACGGTAGCGATTGCGTAGTATGACTAATACTCCCGGTTGGTGTGGGCTGAGCCGCAAGGATTCGAGACAATAGCTTCTCCATATTGCTGAATAATTTTTGGGCGTCTGTTTCTACGGTTTGGTTCTCGTTTTGTGCTCCAGGTAATCCCACTTCTGATGAAGGGGCAGGAGGGCCTTAATCGGAACTCATCTTGTGTAATGTACGAGTATGTGGGTAAATAGTTAGGCACGTGGGCGCGAGCAGGGAAATCACGAGTCTTTGTCACAATCACAGTAATTTAATCAGCACGGGATTAATAATCGAAATATACAATCAAATGGGCAATGTACAGTCTAATCAACACGACACCAACTTAATTATAGCACTAATTATAACTGTCACGTGGATGCAGAGCGATTCGCCACAAGCGTGGTGCGCGGGCGCCGTCTCGAACAACTGTGTGTTCAGATGGCTGCCCTCACAACCATCGACAATGACGCTTCGCTAGGCTGACTTTGACAGCTAAGAGTCAACCTGATGTTTTATGTTGACGGATGCGCCGACACCATCAGTCACTCTATCTTATCTCTATGATTTATCTTATCAATGGCTTTCTCTATGAACGCGCCGACAAATACATATTTTTTATTAGAATAAACTTAAATAAACATAAAAACATCCATGACTTGACGGCTAATATCTGGCTTAGAAGGCAATATATGTTACCACTACACCAGCCGGTCGTCAAAATTATATTATTTAGTGATATCAGTAAAAGTATAAAATAAGTAAATAGATTAACCTTTTAACCGTAAGTAAATTAGTTAGTTCAGATGACGACTCCACTGTGCCAAAGAAGCTCTGTGCCAAAGACATTTTATTTCTGAAAAATATTGTTGATAAGGCAATAAAAACTATTTTTTTCATATCGTAATATTGATACATAATATTTAAATACATTGAATCTCGTACTAGACTAAATCGTCACGAATTGCATAAAAAACGGCGATGTATGTCTACATCGCATTTTTATATTTGCATCCTACTCACATCGCTTTCTTTTCGACAGAGGCATAGGTCAGGCTAATCTGGTAGCGATCGACACTTTCATACAAATTCACATGCCGTCCATTATAAGTAGACCTCCGTCAGTCAATACCTCATCTTGCAACGTAAATTTAGTTATCATTGTTCGGGCTGTACCGAACTTTAATGAATGCTATAGAATAAAACGATATAAACCGATTTAAACGAGTGTATTTGCCGAATGCTAGGTTAACACTGAAATAAATTATAAAGTAAATTGCTGTAATTGATTAATTAGGTATAAGTTGAAATATTGCTGATTATGGGTGTTCGATTGCAAACCGAACATACTCCCGACCACGAGAAAAGAAAGTTTAAAATTCTAACATTGTATAAAATATGTAAAATTAAAAGTAAACGTAAAAAACATGTTAAAAGCTTATGAATGAGTTTGTAAATAAAGGTACTAAATTAATAAAAAAACAAAGTAAAATTTTTAAGAAATTTAAGCCTTAGAGTCCCCTAAGTTAAACAGAGTTCTCTACGATACTGAATATTTTACGTTTGGCGTTAGCCGCGGTAACGTTTCGCGCACTATCACTGCTTGTGTTTTGAGCTACACTGTTCACTACACTATTGAGATCAGCCATCGCCCTGATCTCCGGCGCCACGACGAGGCGGCGCGGGCGGCGGCGGCGCAGTCGCAGCCACGCCAGCGCCGCGCCGCCCGCAGCCGCGCACGCCACCAGCGCGTAGCTGACCGCGTACTGATGGATGTCATGCTGCGACAGCCCCTGCTCTCCTGTGTCTGCTGCTTTCATCTCTTTGATGTCATTTGCTAAGCTAATGATGGAGTTATTTAGCGAGTGACTTATGAGCTCATTATCGTCCTTATGTAAGGGTAAGGTTACGTTGATAATGTGGTTAAGTTCTGAGAGAGTCGGTATGATAAACTTAGTTTCTACGTTTATTTTGTGGAATTTGTGGTCATGTGAGTACAATGTAATATCTTGACCCTTCACTTCGCAGGCAGGTCCCAAGTAAATAATGCCAGCTCCTTTTATCATTTGGGTGCTAACTTCTTGCTCACAAATTATGCGAAGAGGATATTCTTTGCAATAGCTGAACATGTAGGATGAAGGATTGTTCAGAGCTACCCATTTATCCTGACAGACTGCCTTTTTAATCTTGCATTTCCCGCTGCTATGATCTAATATGCAAAAGTGCTCATTCGTTTTTAAATGATGAGTCGGAGTTTGAAACTGACACAAGTATTGTTTATATTGTTCATGGCATTGAAGTAATTCATAACTTGTAATTAAAATGTATGAATCCTTTCTTAAGCTAATAGCGATGTAATCTGATAGCGGTATAGCTCCAATTTCGAACTCATTCACTTGCTGTGGAACACTTATTATTTTATAAAGTTCGAAGTAATCTCTGCTTATCAATGGGATTGTAATTTCAAATAATGAATAGTCTTGCGATATTCTGCTCTTAACCTTTAATAGTTTGTAGATGTTATACAAATCGCTTTTAATATTTTCAATAGGCAATGCTAGATCCTTTGACAAGTGACTCATAATATTAGTCAATTCAAAAGTTAATTGATTTGGGGTCAACAAGTGCACATTAAACTGTCCATGATATACATCAGTTAGGGTCTCTAACAGCACATCCTGAATTTGCTTCAGAGTTCTTAATAAATTAGAGGCCATAAAAGATGACATGAGAAACTCTGTGGATTCTGAAGTTATCTGCACATTTTTGTTAATAGCGTTCGTGGCTCTTTCTAACGAGTTCAAACGGCTGTTAATAATTTTATGCTGCTTTTCAAAAATCTGCTCTGTGCGTTTTAATAAATTAAATTCAGATTCTACGATGTTAGTTTGATTACGCCATAAGTTTGCTAAGTGATGCTGGTCGGTTCGAATCAGTTCAATGTCACGAGCGTATTGTTCAGCGAATCGTTCGTCTAGTACGCCGAACAAGCTGTTTGCAATATAACCCACACCGTTGATAAGCCCGCGTTTGAGGCGCCGCCGGGCTTCCCCCGTGTATTGCTGAGTTAGTAAAAGCTGGTTGTAATATTGTAGTTCACCGTACTCGTACTTAAGTTGTAGTAATATCATATTACAATCATTGTTCTTGATATCACATGTTTTTTCGAGATGTTTAAATATTCTGTTAAATGCTGCGTCTCCCTGCCAATATGGTGACATGTCATGATACACTACAAGGGTCCATTTATCTCTAATCAACTGCATTTTCGATATTGGGTCAAAGTAGATTGATTGGTTGTTAGGCATTGATGTTATGTTATAAAAGGCTCGACAAGGCGTAAAAGTGCAAAATAAGGTTAATAATGTGAATATAAAAGTGGAAACTGAAAGGTTGTTTGTTTGTCGTTTTGTCGATTGTTTTTTATGACCCTGAGTAGGTTTCGACGATGATTCTGCTGGTTGCTGATGACTGTTATCACTTGGTGAGGAGGTACATGAGGATTGCTGAGTGTTTGAAATAGGCAAAACGGATATTTTTGTTATAGGCCGCTTGATAACACCGTTCTTTGTTTTAAGGCTTACGACGCGAACTAAGCCGTCGCTGCCGGGGTGCACGTCCATTACTTTCCCCATAGGCCACTTTCCTGGTATGCTGACGTCATGAATAATTGCTATATCACCGATTTGAATGTTACTTTCTGCTTTTAACCATTTGTTTCTTGTGCAAAGTCTTAAGGTTCCTACGGGAACTTAGCACACACACGGGATAGCAATGGAAACGCAGGCAATCAGTTGACAGTTTATTAGCAACTGCGCGCGCTCATACAATGTGTTTGTACCCCCCCTTTACAATAATAAAAATAGGTACCTACATACATTACACCTCCTCACTTAAATATACACCTCATCATTAGATACAAAAATAATAAAATTTAAAAATATATATAAAGGTACACATACTCTTTTTTTTTACATTTAAAGTTTTACCTGCTTATACATATATACATACAGTTCATTAAACCAAACATTACAAATCAATTCCATAACGCTGTATAGGCTTTTTATGCCGCTTGGGACGGTTCATCGGTGGCTGGGGAGAAGATACTTCGGATTCATCGGGACGTGTAAGCTCTACGCTGTCCCGCGCACCTTCCTTAAGGGTACTAAGCTCTGATCGTTCATCTAGCACACCTTCATCCTCCCCACTAATCTCTTTTTGTGCCTCCTCGATATTTATTTTAAGCTCTTTCTCATCCGGTTGCGCGCCAGCCTCCCCATCGCCCTCTGGGCAAATAGCTAACGAGTGCCGAGACTTGCGCCGTATTTGGTCAATATGGCGATGTATGAATTGACCGTTACCCCTATCTACTATATACCTTCTGGACCCTTCTTTACCTACAACTTTGCCTTCTATCCATTTATCGTTCCCCCGACCGTAATTCCTAGCGCTGACTAAGTCGCCTACGAGTACGTCGCGCGGCACGCCGCCAGCGTGCTGCACTTGCCGCGCCTGCGCGCGCCGCACGCTGTCATCGCGCGCGCGCTCGCCGCGCAGCAGGTCGAGGCGGGAGCGCAGCGCGCGCCGCTGCAACAGCATGGCCGGGCTCTCTCCTGTACTACTATGGACGCTGTTTCGATATGACAAAAGGAACGTTTGCAATGCAGCGTCCAGGTCCACTGACTCCCGAATGGCCTTCTTGATTGCCCGTTTGCATAACTTGACCGCGTTTTCCGCCGCGCCGTTTGAAGCCGGGTGATATGCCGGTGAAAAAGATTGCCGTATACCATTTTTAGTTAAAAAATCACTAAATTCACTACTCGTAAAAGGTGGTCCTCGATCAGAAACTACTTCAGTTGGTAGACCAAAACGTGCGAAAGTTGACCTTAAAAGCTTGATAACTGACGCCGCGTTTGTTCGTTTCATATCAAATACTTCCAGCCATTTCGTACTTGAATCTATTATTATTAAAAACATTTTATTAATTATCGGACCTAAGAAATCTAAGTGAATCCTACTCCAGGGACGCCGGTCATAGGTCCAAGGACTCGGTGGAGCCCGCGGAGGTGCCTGTGCTTCCGCCGCGCAAGTGACGCACTGCCGGCACATCGATTCCACGTCAGAGTCAATGTTTGGCCACCACACGTAGCTCCTCGCTAACGACTTAGTTTTAACTATGCCCATGTGACTTGCGTGAAGCTGCTGTAAAATAACATTACGTAGTGTAGACGGAATGATCACCCTGTACCCCCACATTAAACAACCTCTATCAATATATATTTCATTTCGCTTATTGTAATATGGTTTATACTGGTCACCCTCTGGACAAGCTAGCGGCCACCCTGACTGAACGTATAGTATGAGCTTGCTCAGTAATTTATCTCTACTTGTTGCCTTCCGAACGTCATCGTTAGTTATCGGTAAAAAGGTCTCAACAAAATTTAAATAAGTTTTTTCTTTGATAATTTTACACTCATTAATGTTTACTTGCGGAAGCCGCGATAACGCATCGGCACAATTTTTCTTTGAAGTTACGTATTCTATCTCATAAGTATAGCCCGATAACAATACAGACCATCTTTGTAATCGCGAGGCAGCCATGACAGGAATACCTGTCTTATTACCGAATATATACGTCAATGGTTTATGATCGGTCCGTAACGTAAAACGTCGACCATACAGGTATTGATGGAATTTTCTTATTCCGTATACTATACCTAACGCTTCTCTGTCTATCTGCGAGTAGGCGCGTTCGGCCGCCGTCAGTGAACGCGACGCATAGGCGATCGGCCGCTCGCCCTCAGGGGTGCAGTGCGAGATGACGGCGCCCACGCCCACGCTGCTCGCGTCGGCCGTCAGTATCAGCGGCAAGTCATTCGAGTAATGAACTAACACTTCACTTGAACTTAACTTACCTTTAATAGTTTTAAAGGCATTTTCACATTCCGTGCTCCATACAAACTTCACATTATTCCGAAGTAAATTGTATAACGGTGCTAAAATACTACTTACATTCTTTATGAATTTAGCATAATACATTACCATGCCTATAAAAGATCTAAGTTCTGAAACAGTCGTTGGCGGCACTGTGTTCAGTATAGCCTTTACTTTTTCCGGGCAAGTTTGTATTCCCTGTTTGTTAATTACATGCCCGAGGTAATTAATCGATTCTTTGAAAAACTCGCATTTATCTTTCTTTACTCTGAGGCCGTTATTTTTTAATCGATCAAAAACACTATATAAATTGTTTATGTGTTCTTGATTGTTTCGGCCCGTTATTATCACGTCATCTAAAAATACGCCTACATAAGGTAAATCGGCAAATAACTGCTCCAGCCGCTTTTGAAAAATGCCTGGACTCGAAGACAGACCGAACACTAAACGATTGAACATAAAAAGTCCTTTGTGTGTGTTAATAACCGTGTATTTCTTACTATCATCCAGTTCGAATTGTGCGTACGCCTGGGAAAGATCAATTTTACTAAACATTTGGCCTCCGTGTAACCGTGCTAATAAATCTTCAGTACGAGGTAGAGGGTAACGGTCAATCTCGATTACCTTATTTAATGTAAGCTTATAATCGGCGCAAATCCGAACACTTCCATCTTTTTTCATCACCGGTACAATCGGCGTGGCCCAGTCGGAGCGCTCGACGGGCGTGAGGATGCCGTCGCGCACCATCTGATCCAGCGCGCGTTCCACCGGCGCCCGCAGCGCGTAGGCGAGCGGTCGCGCGCGCATGAACACCGGCCGCGCGCCCTCCCGCAAGTGTATGCTAACCGCGCCGCCGGTAAACCGTCCCAGGCCCTCCGCAAACACCTCACAGTATTTGGAACTGAAATTGTTAAAATTAAAATTATAATTTTCTACAAAATTTAAACTATTAATTTTAAAATTCGGAAGAGTTAAATTTAATTCCATTATCCATTGTCTTCCCAATAAAGCAGTCTTAGCATCGCGTACTACGTAAAGTTCCAAATATTTTCCTAGCCCATTATATTTAACCAATGGCCTGATTACTCCCACGGGTCTCACAGTTTCCCCCGTATAATATTTTAATATTAAATTGCAACAGTTTAATTTTAATTCACCTAAATATTTTTCATAGCACTCGTAACTTATGCACGATACGGCGCTACCCGTGTCACATTCCATATCAATAAATTTATTATGCACATTCATTTTTAACACAAAAGGTTTACATTGTTCTAACGATAATCTGTTAATTTCGACCACAATTACCTCGTCACTTCCTTCACTATCCGCGGTCGTCTCGACCACGTCCACGTTGTAGTGCCCCGTCACCGTGGGGCACACCCGCTGCAGGTGACCCTGCTGCCTGCACGCTCTGCACACATAGCGCGCAAATCTGCACTGCAGCTCGCTATGCTGACCACCACAAGCGCGACACGGAGCCCCGTCCGGTCGCCGTCTGGCCGTTCCGCTAGCCGCCGCCGTCACTGCCGCCGGTGTCGTAGCGGTCCACCCGCTTTGTACTTTGTACCGCGCACCCGCCGTGGCCCCCTGCCCGGCGCCCAGCACCGCCGCTGCAACCGTGGCGCGTCCCAAGCGCGGCCCGGCACTCGAGTCCAAACGCCCGGCCGACCGCCGCCTCGCCGCTGCTGTTGCCGCTACCGCCTGACACGCCGCCGTCGCACTATGCGAACCCTCCGCCCGGCACTCCACCGCCGCTGCATTTCTCTCCGCCGCTTCCACGCTACTCGCCAACCGAAACGCCTTTGAAAAGTCCAGGCTATCCTCCTGGAATAGTCTTTGTCTTATTGATTCACTGTGAATACCACACACAAACTGATCCCGTAAGCTATCCTCAAGCCAAGTCCCAAACTCACATCTTTTTGACATTTTTTTAAGCACCGCCACGTACTCCGCTATTGTTTCACTTGTCAGTTGATTCCTTTGTCTGAACTTATAACGTTCCGCGAGAATACTCGGCTTCGGTTGTAGATGTCGTTCCAGAATGTTCGATAACTGTTCGAATGTTTTCGTCGATGGTTTACGCGGCGTGCATAAGTCCACTAATAATTCATAGCACTGTGACCCCATTACAGTAATTAATGTAGGCACTTTTAGCTCATCAGTTATTCTATTTACGATAAAATACTGTTCTAATCGTTCAACGTACAAGTTCCAACTGTCAGAACGTATATCGAATTCCGAAATTTTACCAATCGACATTTTGGTGAATTTACACACAATCACGTAAGTTCACTACCGTTTCGTCGCCACTGCAAAGTCTTAAGGTTCCTACGGGAACTTAGCACACACACGGGATAGCAATGGAAACGCAGGCAATCAGTTGACAGTTTATTAGCAACTGCGCGCGCTCATACAATGTGTTTGTACCCCCCCTTTACAATAATAAAAATAGGTACCTACATACATTACAGTTAATTGAGTCAAATATTCTAATTTCCATCGTTTCCACAAATCTTCGTTTAACTTTCTTATTAACTCCCATCTTGTTCTTGCGTCTTCGTCGGTGGCTATAACAGATAATCCTGCGCGTCCAGTTAGAAAGTGAGCTGGAGTTAGTACGTCTAAGTCCTCAATGTTCTCCGTTAACGCACATAATGGCCTTGAGTTCAAACACGCTTCAATTTGAGCAAGAAGGGTGGAGAACTCTTCGAATGTTAATTTTTGTGACCCTAGGACTCTTTTGAGATGATGCTTCATGCTTCGAACGGCTCTTTCCCAAAGACCGCCAGCGCTCGCCCAGGTAGGTGCATTGAAGTGCCATTGGATCTTCATCTCAGCTATTTCAGACAGTAGGTAACTATCATTGAAGATTTCGTTTAGTTGTTGTATCTCCTCGTGTATTAATCTATTTGCTTTAATAAAATTTGTTCCATTATCACTATACAAATGGATAGGTGCCCCACGACGCGCTGACATCCTTCTAAGGGCTGCTAAAAATGCTGAACTGCTTAAGTCGGAGGCGAGCTCGAGATGTACTGCTTTAGTGACCATACATACAAAAACAACAACATATCCCTTTGTCGTCCTGATTCCTCGACCCTTGCTCGACTTTACCTCTACGAAGCCGGTATAGTCAACCCCTGTGTGGTAGAAGGGCGGAGCCTCGACTATTCTGTATTCAGGTAAGTCTCCCATCATTTGGGCATGTTTAATCGGGTCGTGTTTTTTGCATATAACGCACTTTCTTATTTGATTTTTAGTGACACTTATACCTTTTATAATCCAATAGCTTTTTCTCAAGTAAGATAAGGTAAGCCTAGCGCCACTGTGAAGGCTCTTTAAATGGGCTTCTTGTATTAAAAGGTAAGCAAGCCGTCCGTCGTGCGGGAAAATGGCAGGATGCTTCATATTAGTATCTAAATTTGCCCTTTTTAGCCTACCACCCACGCGAAGGATGCCTGATTTATCAATAATAGGATTTAAATTCAAAACTTTGCTTTTACAGTGAAAATGATTGTGTTTTTTATAATATGCAACATCGTCTTTAAATGCGTGCCGTTGTTCATTTATAATTACTAAATTAAGCGCCGTATCTAATTCCTGAGGTGTCAGGTAACCGGGTCTTTGACTTATGTTATTCATTGTAAACAATAACCGTGTTGCTCTTAATATCCATGCTAATATTCTTTTTGCTTTAGTAATAGAGTTGCTTTTTGTTAAAATATTTGCTATGATGTTTTCATGGTTATTAATAGATTGTACGAGGTTGACCTTTATGTTACGTAACTCTTCACAGGTTGTAAATTCTGAACTTTTATGAGTAAAACTTGTATGATCAGCTAACCACTCGGGCCCTTTCCACCACAAGGGTAGCTTCATAAGTTGTGACGCATACAAGCCTCTGCTCGCGGAATCTGCTGGATTTTCGCTTGTATTTACGTACTGCCAACAACGGGACGGGATGATTTTAATAATTTTTGAAACTCGATTAGACACGTAAGTCTTCCACCTTCCGGGATCACCTTGTAGCCAGCCAAGTACAACCATGGAGTCACTCCATCCAAATAAGTTTACATCTATATCTTCAAGGCTGTTTACAATTTTTGTTAATAATTGTGATAGTAATTCTGCTGCGCTCAGTTCTAATCGAGGCAATGATATTTTGTTAATTTTTGATACCGGTACTAGTTTTGTTTTGGCGGCTATCATGACTATGTTGTGATTGGATGTATTTCGGGCATAAACTACGCAGGCTATTGCTTTGGTTGACGCATCACAGAATCCGTGAAGCTGGATGGTATCAGTTTTCGTGCTTCCAATCCACCTAGGAACTTCAAAATTGCTTATATGTTTTAAATCATCCTTCATTTTGCTCCACTCAGCTATTAATGATTCAGGTACTACGTCATCCCATGATATATTTTCTTGTGCCCAAACTCGCTGAAATAAAAGTTTGAGTTTGACCACTACTGGCGCCAGCCAGCCTAGTGGGTCAAATATTTTTGAGATCTCAGATAATAGTTTGCGTTTAGTAAGTTTATTTGTTGAATTTAATGTCTCATAGCGAAATTTAAATTTGTCTTCCACGGGGTTCCAACCAATTCCTAAAGTTTTCGTTGTAAAATCAGATTTGAAGTTGAATAATTCTGCGGTTTGATCGTATTTTAAATTTTGTAAGATATTTTTGCTGTTTGATGACCATTTACGTAAGATGAAACCTCCTAATTTTAATAGTTCACAAAGCTCAGCCACTAGTTCTACCCCTTCTTGCTCGGAAAAGCATCCCCCGCATAAATCGTCCATGTAAAATTGATTTTCTAGCATTTTCGATGCCCTAGGAAACCGATGACGTTCATCTAATGCTAGCCTCTTTAGGGTCATCATAGCTAAGAACGGTGCGGCTTTGGTGCCGTATGTGACTGTTGTTAATTGGTAAATTTGAAATTCCTTTTGCTGTGAATCTCTCCAAATTATATTTTGAAATGTTTGATCTTCCTCAGCCAGCCATACGCAACGAAACATGCGTTCTATATCTGCTGTAAATGCGTATTGATACCTCCGCCAGTTAATAATTAATGCTTGAAGGTCTTTTTGAAGGTTTGGACCTTTAAACATTAAATCGTTTAAGGAATAACCAGTTGTGATTTTAACCGAGGCGTTAAAAACCACCCTTAGCTTTGTAGTTGTTGCTTCTTTACGCTCGACACCATGGTGAGGTAGAAAATAGTTGAGTTGTGAGTTAAATTGCTTACAGGGTTTCATGTGACCCAGATCTTCATAATCTCTCATAAATGCTACATACTGCTGAGAAAGCTGAGTCTGCCTGCAGAGCCTTTTTTCAAGGCTTTTGAATTGTGCTAATTCTAAATGCTCGGATTGACCTAGCTTTTCCTGAAAGTTTGTTTGCATTGGCATCTTAACTTCATAGCTGCCGTCTGCGCGACGTTTAGTTGTGTTTTTGTAAAAATCAACGCAATGTAAGTCATCAGCCGTCATATCTGAGTTTTCTGTAATACTTTCGATTTCCCAAAATGATTTTATGTCTTCTAAATTATTAATGACAACATTGCATTGAAAGGACTTGAGGATAGGTCCACACAAAATCCAACCTAAGTGTGTTTGTTGCGCTATTGGCTGGGACTGCTCTTGGCCTCTTATAATTCCACTCAGCATTATATTTGCATAAACGTCTGCTCCTAATAATAAGTCTACAGGCCTGCTAATATAAAACTTGGGATCCGCCAGCTGTAAAAGTTCTAAGTACTGCCAGGATGGTTTGCTTAAAGATTGATTAGGTAATTGCTTAATAAGATTATTCATAATAAGAGCGTCCGTTTCAAATGTAAAATCGTATACATAGATTGCCCTGTTATTGTTATTACACCCTTACACTGATTTTGCTTTTCGCCTACGCCGAAAATAGAGCCTTTACATTTGCGCCTTTTTAACTTAAGTAATTGTGCAGCGTGTTCTGTTACGATTGAAATCTGTGAACCCTGATCTATAAGTGCCCGCATGACATGCTGAGAACCATCGGCCGCAGTCATCTTAATGTTTGCTGTCGCTAATAAAACCTCTGAAGCTTCATCGATTGACACGTGGCTAGTCCCAATCACGTTGTCTTGGTTGCTTAGTGGGGCAGCGGATGTGCTAGGCAAGCTATAATTATGTTTGGAAAATGCATCGTGCAATAAACTATTGTGAAATTCTGAACAGCTACGGCAACGTTTTAGTGAAAAACATTTACTTTTATGCTTAAAAAGACAATTTTTGCATAAATTCAATTTTGAAACAGCTTGCAACCTCATATCCGGTGCCATTTGTAAAAACATATCGCAATAACAAAGGCGGTGATCTTTGAAACAAAGTGGACATTTAATATTAGTTGAAATATGCATTGATTTCGGTTTTAAATAATTGGAATTAAAGTTAGGTTTTTCAAAATTATGCCTTCTTGCTTGATTATTGTGTTGACCTGAATTCAAAAAGTTAGTTTTAGGTAAATGCGTTTCCTGTTTCCGGCGAGCCGATTCTAAATTTGTGAATTTCTGTTCTAGAAAATTCATGAATTCAGCTAATGTAGATAGATCTTTAGGGTTGCTGATGGATTCTACATAACCTGATAAAGTTTCTGGGTCTAATTTTTGTTGTAAAATATGAACGATGATGGGATCCCATGTACTTATGTCAATATCAAGGTTCTTAATCCCATTAAGCGCTTCTGTTACGGTGTCGTGCATTTTCTTAATTAAATTAAAAGATTGTTGCTGTATAGTAGGCAAACCCATCAGGAGATTCATGTATGTGGAGAATATAGCCTTTTTGTTGTTATATCTATTATTTAAAATATCCCAACATATGCCGTAATTATCTGTGCTAATAGGCAAGTGACGAATCAAGGTTTCTGGCTCACCCTTAACTTTGCTTTTTAGATATCTCGAAGGACCAATATGTTCGGGCTGTACCGAACTTTAATGAATGCTATAGAATAATAATCCGGCTCGAAGGACCAATATGTTCGGGCTGTACCGAACTTTAATGAATGCTATAGAATAAAACGATATAAACCGATTTAAACGAGTGTATTTGCCGAATGCTAGGTTAACACTGAAATAAATTATAAAGTAAATTGCTGTAATTGATTAATTAGGTATAAGTTGAAATATTGCTGATTATGGGTGTTCGATTGCAAACCGAACAATCATGTTTTAAAATAAATAGTTTCAAAACCCACTTTTGGTTTTTGAACCGATAAATGGACTAGCGCGCTATCCCTGCCGCTTAGATTTAATGTTTTTATTTCCCATTATAGTCAATTATAAATTTGTACTATGTATTTTAATCCTTTATCGTACGTAAGCTTAGCACTGCCGACGACAAAGTGATACGTGTTCCCCCTTCGACGAACCGAGCGGGGCACTGAGCTGTCGATCCCATGAACGTTCAATATAAGGTCTTTTCCAGTGGACGTAAAGGTTAGAATTGCCTGTTCTGTTTTAACACTTTTAGCTCGGAACTAGAGGACGTAAGTCTCAAAACCTGTTTTTGCTTCTTGTAACGATTGTGTACATTTTATTGAAAATATTGTTTGACAGCTTTTTAAAACGATATAATATCTTACACTCAGAAAAATTTCATGTAGTTTTCTCCGGCAGTTTAAGAGATATATTGAGAAATCTCTAAAAAACACCTCTTTTTCAAATAAAAAAAGTATTGAACAAAAATTTGAAAAGTACAATTTGCTTAATACAATAAAAAGAAAAAGATATGAATAATCATTCCTCTAAATTTTGGAAACATCGAACTGCAATACAATAAAGCAAATCACTTCAAAGTCATAAGATTCTTGAAAGCAAAACCTTAAAATCCAATAAAAAATATAAGATTAGGTATAAATTTAGTGGTAGATTCGCGGACGGTGACAAGGTGTGGCGGCAGCGGTGCGCGGTGGCGCGCTGTCGCGGTGCCCATATCTTGTACTATAATGTTTCATATTATATTAAGTATTATATGAAGGCTAATATTAAAAATAATCTGGAATAATTCGATTGATATAGGTAAATTGGTTACAAAGAATAATACACTTATAATTATATAAGACACCGAATATACTTCTAAGATACCGAAACGTCGAGTTAAAGTTTAAAATGTAAATATACGGGATAAATCCTGTTAAAAAGTGTTTTTCAACACACTTGCTCGTAAAGTGAGCCTTATTGTATTGTATTTAGAACTATAAACTGGGCTATAAGTCACGCGTGCATAATATATTATATTATACCCTAGTGCATAATGTCATCAATAGTTAATTATGCAGTTATATTATACAATGTTTATTTATGTTAATCAATTTATTTAGTTATTCTAGTATGATTTTTATAAGTAATAAATGAGTTAGTCTATTGATTTCCGGAGAGCAGACTGACACGACGGTTGGTAGACGACGACATAGCATAACGTGGTCCGATAGTTCTGGCGGGAAAGTTATTGGAGGGGAAAGAGAAACCGGGATTGATTTAGTCAGTCTACTCTCCGCTTTTAGAGGAGAACGAGCCGCTTTGTGATAAAGGTCAGTGTCGTTAAGATTGTGATATTTACTTATTTATTGTTCTCTGGCTGTAAACTGTTACCATGTATTTTACAAGATGATTGCTGTTGAGTTTCTTGCCACTTCTCAACAGATCGACTTTCCGAAGTGGTGGTAGATTATAATAAATATAAAACTTAAACTGATAAGTTGTTTGATTGAGTGACTCCCTTCTGAGACGTTTTCTAACATCTCAGAAGTGGGATTGTACTCAAAAACATAAATTTTGTTTAACGTCCACATGAGTCCTGACAAAAGTATTAAATTATTGAGCGAAGTTTATTTCCCGAAATAAAAGAATACAATTCACTTGTCTTCGAGAAATACAATTTGAAATTCAGTAGTGTACAAACTATTTTGCCCTATGCGCATCTACATACTTTATTTATTCATATAAGCTCCTCTACCCCTTATGCTCTAGTCTATGGTTATGTTGCTATGGGGTTGCGGGAGTACGTATTTGGGTTACATGAACTACGCGTAAGAATTTACGTTCCAGAATGAACCAATGTCGGGAACGCGTGGTCTACACTCCGACTTGTCCAACTAAGTCACCTGCTGGAGGTCGTCGGTCACGCAGTTCTACCAGGCGCCAACCGAGCCATCGTATGTTGCGGATTCGCAGCCGCTTCGGTCAAGACTACAGGGAGCGTGCAAGCCGCAGCTTGCAAGATCGAACAGAACGTCGTCGTGATTCACACCCTGGTTCATATAGGACACCCTGGTCCTTGTTTATAAGTAATGGACACCCTGGTCCATATAGGACACCCTGGTCCTTGTTTATAAGTAATGGACACCCTGGTCCATATAGATAAGTTTTGGACAAAACTGGTCCTACTATGTAGGTAGCATAAAACTATGTATGTTTATGATATGCTTAAAGTGATAACAGATTTTACAATATAAAAAAAATTAAGACATAAGTAATTATTGCTAATTGAAATTTATGAAATTTTGTTGTAATATATACTCTTAGCATCTTATCAGATTTGTAAATCGTTCGAGGACGCACGATGTAAGTTGGATGGCCGACTGTCATCAATAGTTAATTATGCAGTTATATTATACAATGTTTATTTATGTTAATCAATTTATTTAGTTATTCTAGTATGATTTTTATAAGTAATAAATGAGTTAGTCTATTGATTTCCGGAGAGCAGACTGACACGACGGTTGGTAGACGACGACATAGCATAACGTGGTCCGATAGTTCTGGCGGGAAAGTTATTGGAGGGGAAAGAGAAACCGGGATTGATTTAGTCAGTCTACTCTCCGCTTTTAGAGGAGAACGAGCCGCTTTGTGATAAAGGTCAGTGTCGTTAAGATTGTGATATTTACTTATTTATTGTTCTCTGGCTGTAAACTGTTACTATGTATTTTACAAGATGATTGCTGTTGAGTTTCTTGCCACTTCTTCTCAACAGATCGACTTTCCGAAGTGGTGGTAGATTATAATAAATATAAAACTTAAACTGATAAGTTGTTTGATTGAGTGACTCCCTTCTGAGACGTTTTCTAACAATAATAAGTATAATGAATCCTACAAAGTTGAATTGTACCTTAGTGCAAATTACATGCGAGTAAACAGAGCATATTTTATTGATCCGGGTTATACATTAAATTGTATGAGCGCGCGCGTCCAGGCGGCGCACGGGCAGCTCGCCTGCGGCTCGGGCTCAAATCACAGCCTCGACTGTAATTATCTACCTTGCTCACTTGTTACATAATATACTATTTTATAATAGTATGAATCACAAAAACTTAAGACAACATTACAAATTATAATATTTTCCTTTCGGTGCTCGAATCAATCAATGTTGTTAATTCAATAAGTATATTTGTTTTTGGTTTATTTTATATCCGTTAAGATCTTAAGTTCGCTCGCTGTGTATTTTACTCTCAAATGTTTGTATTATTTTTTAATAATTACCTATTTGATATTCACTCTTAGTTTTTGACTCTTGTTAAGTCTAAATACCTAATCCAAGTTCTGCTAAGTTCCTATTTGCGAGGCGCTCATCTGTTTTAGCCCTTTCTTAGAAAAAGTTAAAAGTTTGCCGACAAAAAACTTGTACAAACAAGGCAATAAACGAAACTAATGAATATTTATTGTTTTCTTAATTGAAAAAAATGGCGCGTAAATACAGAACAAAAGGTGTGCCAGTCAACAGGACGCGGCTTGCATCTTTCATCTTTTCTCATAATTTATTTCTTCTGAGCCATGTGTCATGTCAGTCTATTGTTCAAAATTCATGAAAAGTACACTTTTTCTTGAATATTTTAAAAAAATTACAAAAACCTAATTACTAGCTCACAAAAAACTGTAGGCACTGATTTTTTAGCTTTAAACCGTTTATAACGACATTGAATTCATACGAATATAGTGTAAAACGTAGAGATGGTTCACGCAAAACTACAGATAAATCTTAAGCGTCGTTTATTGTCTTAATCACACAAGTGTTAACAAAGAGCACTCAATACAGAATCAAAACTAGTTAATCAAAAAGCGACATATAAGTATAGCTGGCTTGGCGCGCTTTTTCCCCACGTGGCTTGGCTGTGGCGCTGGTGGTGGCGCTGGCGGGCGGAAATGGCAGTGGGGGAAGCGTTGGCTTGGCTATGGCTGGCGGATGTTCATATGGCTTCCGGCGAGTCGTTACATTCGGCCATCCTGTAACAATTGCTCCCGCAATGGGAAATAAACAGATATTAGCTTTCCAGCAAATCAATGAGGTCTTCAGTTTCTAATTCATTATCAGAGCTGCTAGCACTGTCAGATATAGGGGCAATGCTGCGGTAGGGTCGAAGGGAATCAACTGCAACCAGTCCCATAAAACTCTTATAACCACGTAATCCCTTAATACTTCTTATCCTATATCTGTCATTGCCAACCACACTAGTGATGATATAAGGCCCTGAATATATGTCGTCTAATTTTGTATTTACTTTAGAAGCACTGCAAGTTGGTGCTTGTTTCCATAAAACCAGGTCCCCCTTTTTATACACATGGCATTGCTTTCGTCTTTTATCAAAGTTTTTCTTCATTCTTTCACTAGCAACCTTAATATGCGCACTGGCCCTAGAACGTCTAGACTCAACATTTTCTACCTCACGTCCAGGAATACTAACATCACACACAGGCCTACTAGGGCGAGTAAACATTAAATCATATGGCTTGTATTTAGTTGTATCATTCAAAGTATTATTCACACCCCACACAATGTCTGGTAAGCTGTTAGCCCAGTTAGGTGCGGCTTCACTGGGATCTACTGTTCGTAAAGCGTTAAGAATAGTCCTGTTAGTGCGTTCTACCTGACCATTAGCACGGGGGCAAGCAATAGAATTAAGTATGTGCTTAAATTGTTTTTCAATAGCAAATTTCCTAAAATACCGGCTCGTAAATGCTTTACCGCGGTCTGTCACAACACGGTCTGGATAACCAAATAAGCTAAATATCCGTTTGAGAGTATGAATAGTTTCTATAGAATTCACTGTACGTATTGGTTCAGCTATTATAAACTTAGAAAAAGCATCAGTCATAACTAAAATATATTGGTAACCCTTTTTGGTTCGGCAAAATGGGCCCAAATGATCAACATGAAGCATTCTCATAGGTTCATCAGGCTTAGCAATAGGATGCAGTAAACCCTCTCTCTTACCATGTTGACCCTTACCATATGCACATTGAAGGCATGAAAGGACATATTTTCTTATGAATCGAGTCATCTTTGCAAACCAAAATTCACTTTTAATTGTTTCCATGCATCTATTTAACCCGACATGGCCTATATCGTCATGGTGCATTTGCACAATTTTCCATCGAGCAAGGCTAGGGACTACAAGTCTGTTACCATGTAATGTTTTTCTATAAAGGCGATTTTCTATCAGAATATAATTATTATTTATGTCAGAGTCACTCGTACCCTCCTTAAGTAAATCAATTATAGATTTTAATTTCTCATCCTGGTACTGAACAGTATAGAACCAATCTTTTACTTCGAGTCTATTTATATTTACAGTATCTACAGAGTTTGAACTAATTGGGTTTCTACTTAAAGCATCTACATGTTTCAAACGTTCACCTGGTCTATATTCAATGCTTAAATCATAGTCTTGGATTGTTAACCACCAACGCGCTATTCGTGGAACAAGATCTCGTTTAGTTAATGTCGCCCGAACGGCCGTACAATCCGTTACTATCTTTATAGTTTTTCCTACAACGTAAACACGAAAACTACGCAAAGACTCAACAACCGCGAGAGTCTCAAGTTCGTAACTGTGATATATGGCTTCCTGCTTACTTGTTACTCTACTAAAATACATAACTGGCCTTAACGAGTTATCGGTCTGCTTTTGCAATAATATTCCAGCTATTCCTAATTTACATGCGTCTGTATGAATCTCAATGCTCAACGTTGGATCATATATTGCTAGGACTGGTTTATTACACAAACATTCTTTTAGTTTAGAAAAACTTTCTGCCTGGCAACTGTTCCAAACCCACTGTGAAGTTTTCTTAGTAAGGTCCGTCAAGGGACGGGCAATGACAGAGAAATTGTAAATAAACTTACGAAAGTAGCTGCATAATCCGATAAATTGCCTTACTTCGTGAACGTTTCTAGGAGTAGGAAACTGCGATACCGCTTTAAGCTTTGTTTCGCCCGGTCGAATACCGTTAGCAGAAATTTCATGTCCCAAATAAGTAATTTTAGTTTGCAAAAATGAACACTTTGTAATATTCAACTTCAAATTTTGAGATTCGAAAGTACACAAAACATTTTTCAACACTTCTAGGCCTGATTGAACACTATTTGAAGCTAACAAAAGATCGTCTAGAAATGCCAAAATCTCGATTGAATTATTCAATCCATCGGTTGAAACGCCTGGTTTGTGAACGAAACCTACAACTTTATTGATCAACCGCATAAATACTGATGGTGCGTTTGCTAATCCAAACGGGACTCGCGTATATTCGAATTGACCTTGAGGTGTCACAAATGCCGTCTTATGAGTATCTTCGGGACAAATTTTGACCTGATGGTAACTTTGAGCTAAATCTAAACTAGTGAAGTAAGCCTTATCTGATAATTTAGAAATTTGATCCTCTATGTTCGGTAATGGATATCGATCTTTAATAGTTATGGCATTAAGCGCTCTAAAGTCCACACACAACCTATAGTCGCCATTTTTCTTTTTCACTAAAATTACAGGTGAAGCGTAATTAGACTCAGATTCCTTTATTATACCCGCCTCAAGTAATTCTTTAACCTTTGACCTAACAACTTCTTGTTCACTATGAGATAACCTGTAAGGTTGCCGATAAACAGGTTGATCGGTTGTCAGTTTAATTTTCATTTGTAGTAAGTCAGTGCAACCTAAGTTATGTGTGCTGGACGCAAAGCAATGTCTATATTCCCATAGTAAATTTATTAGGTTCTGGTAGTCTTTGTCACTCAAATGGCCTACATTTATTTTATCTAACGTTATACCCCCCAACGTATTTGAATAAGGCACGGTATTTAGAGAAGAATCGTTAAGTCTATAAATAGGCATGGCATGATTACTAACCTGGCTACTAGATGGCATTTCTTCACAGCTTTCGGCCCTCAGCAGTACCTCTCCAGCCTTCCAAGTTATGTCATTGGTTCCAGTATTAATGACCTTGATAAATCCATTTACTCCTCGAAGCAAGGAAGAAGGAATCGAATAAGACATATTTTCCAACTCAAAATGGCGAGGTTTAGTTACGACATCGTTTTTCTTGTCATTGCCGAGGATACTAACTTTGATGACAGAAGTTCCCGGAGGGAGGCACTCTTGACTTACAGTTACTACTTGGAACTTATGGCACTCTTCAATCACATTTAACTGGCTTTCTTCAGTAATGTTTTGGTTCAGAGATATCGGATCTTGTTTTAGTGAAACAGTGCCGTTACTGACAACCATCGATACGTTCTGGGCATTTATAATGGGTTGTCCAATAAGCAAGTTGACACCATCCATCTCTATGTCCGTTAGATGGGCTCGGCAGTGCAGTTCAATCCCATCGATTTCTACGTCAAACTCCACTTCACCACGGCTAGGTATTTGACCACCAGAAAATCCTTTGAGTAATACATTGCTGGGGATTACTTTGAGCTCGAGGAGTTCGGCAACTTCGTTGGTTAGGACATTAACTTGACTTCCAGTATCCAAATAAGATTTTACATGAATACCGTTAATTTTTGCAACCTTCTTGTAGATATTATTATAATTTTGTAGTAGCTTAATCTCCTTCATGTCTGGGCTGGTATAACTTGCCTTGTTTTTAGAACAATATGGAGCTATATGACCTTGCATTCCACATTTATAACAGTTGCGGAGGTCTGGTTGGGGGCAGTTTCGTAATAGATGACCGATTTTCTTACATCGTGGACAAGGAACTACTTCTGGATTGATGACAAAGGTCTTCCTTTCTGGGATTGTTCGTACAGCTTCCTTGTAGGCTGGTCGAGTCTCATAAGTCGCTGGCCGATAGTCATCCAAGGCACTCAGAAAGCCTTCGTAAAGTTCGTCAGCTCGAGTACACTGAAAGGCTTTGGCATTGGGCTGTAATGATGGTGGTAGGCCCTTTATTATGCATGAGACAGTGGCACTTTCTGACAATTTGCAGCGGAAACACATAGATACTTTATCTTGGTAGTATTTCGTCATAGTTTCCGACGGCAACTTCTTTCGTTGAAGCATCTCTTCTAACATATTGCCACAGTCACGGCTTCTAGGAAAAGCACGAAGTAACAACTGTTTCCACTCTTCCCACGAAAAATCATATTCTTCGAGACGGTTGTACCACTTTCTTGCTTGGCCTCTTAACTTTTCTTGGAGATGAAAAGATTTTGTCATCGCGTCCCATCCATACAGTTCGCCAAGTTGGTCAATTTTTTTTAGCCAGGCTTGTACTGTAGTTTCTTCGTTATCGGGGTCGAATTCGGGTATTAAAGACGCTGCGCGATGGTCTCTGGGTCGGCTTGGGCTTGGTAATTCATCGTTTAGTTCGCCAAGAGCTCTAGTTATTTCACTACGAAGCAGGTTTTTCAAAAGCTTTTTGGCGGGCGGCGATGAATCTTCTCTGATGGAACCTTCGTCATCATCCTCGTCGATTGGACGCCTCATCTTCTTAAATAAAGTTTTTCTTCGATATCCCGCTTCTGAGTGTAAAACGTAGAGATGGTTCACGCAAAACTACAGATAAATCTTAAGCGTCGTTTATTGTCTTAATCACACAAGTTTTAACAAAGAGCACTCAATACAGAATCAAAACTAGTTAATCAAAAAGCGACATATAAGTATAGCTGGCTTGGCGCGCTTTTTCCCCACGTGGCTTGGCTGTGGCGCTGGTGGTGGCGCTGGCGGGCGGAAATGGCAGTGGGGGAAGCGTTGGCTTGGCTATGGCTGGCGGATGTTCATATGGCTTCCGGCGAGTCGTTACAATAGATTTGATATCATGCAATTCTAACAGCCGCGAAACTTTACTAAAGCATCGTAAAATGGTGGATAAAACTATTTTTAGCCGATAATAGGTTAGTTCTTGCGATTTCTAGACTTAACCAAGAAATTGAGACTGCTTCAGTGATTCGTCCCACCACATCATGATTTATTTACAAGTACGGCCAGAAAGTAAACTAATAAGAAAAATGAATAGTATATCTTACAAATAAAACATCTTAAAATATAAATAAAACACACAATTTATTTAGCTTTACAGAATCAAACAAAATAACATGACTGCATGCACGTCGCTTAGATCGACGGCTGGTTGCTGTCAAAGAATAAGAATGACTGCAACAACGTTGCGAAACTTCGCGATTCGCTGTATCACTTGCACTTAAGTTCAATCTCAAGCTAGCGAGCGAGCACAAGCTTTGTAACTATGAAAAGTTAGGTTAAAAAAAGGTATAAATGTCTACGCTTTTTTCATATGGTTGAGAATCCTGGCCGGATTTTCTTAAAGTCTTACATCCAGACTAACTCCAGAAATTGGGTTATCCTATTCATTACGTCAGATCCTGAACATAATTACAACTATAGAGATACGTGGCGTACCTACTCATGCATATTATGTCTATTACAAATTTTTGAATCTTTATATCTCAAAAACGGTGGCATGCAGGAAAAAAAGTAATGATATATTTTTTGTAGATAGTTTTATGATCTATAATTGTGTCTAAGGTTTTTTTATGATAAAACTTTAACTTTTTGCTGAAAATTGCTGAACTTTAAATTTTTTTTAAATCATGTATTGAACAATTTTTTTATATTTTTTTATTTTATTTTTTTTAATTTTCTTTATTAGGATATCCAACAGCAGTACAATTAAAGAAATACGTTAACAAAACATGAGTAACTTATAGAAGCTAATAACAGGATCATGGTTAAATTATACACATACAAATTCTTCGAATTAAGTACCTAAGTACTCAGGGCCGTATTTTAAAACGATACTTAAAACTAAAACTAGTTTTAAACAAAGTTTAAATCGTTGAGCTTATTATCAAACGTAACTTAAAACTGCGAGAACCAAACGAATATCAGTAGAACAAATATTAGTTTAATCACAGTTTGGCTTTATTTTAAAACTTAACTTAAAACTCTATTTGCGTTTGCTTATTATTGAAAGAATATTAACTGCCAAACTATACTTGTGGCGTTCCGCCGATTTCTACTAGCACTGGGTGAAATAAAACTCAATCAGTACTTAGTCAGAGGAGTCGACACGTCCACTTGCACGCGCTGTCAACCGGTCAATCCCATAACAGAGATACGAGAGGGCGCCTCGATGCCTCAATCTTTATTCCATTCACTCGTTCATTCCGAGTCACCACAATACTTAATCATAATTTTGAACACAGTTTTATACGCGTTTTGGTAGGTTTGGTCATACCCACACTTAAGTAGTGAAATTTACATACTTTTTGGCTCCTTGTAATATAATAATATTCTATTCTGTGAATTGAATTTAAGCAATTGCTCCGCTCTCTATTTAGACTAGATAAAAAACACACAAGTTGCAAAAAGGTTAAAAGAAATGGACCCCCCTTTGAATCTGTTTTTTTTATTTTCTACCACATGTTTAAACTTCGTTAATATTTCTTTCAGAAGATTGCGCTCTTGCATCGTAAAATTATTTTTACGAGGCATTTTGCTTTCTCTAGCTTAATTACTTACTTGTAGTAAGTAAGTAAGTATTAACATACGAAAGGCAAGGCCGAACGAAAAAAATTCGAATATAACCCAATCATGGTAGGTACCTACCATGAACCCAATCAAACAATTAATATAAAACGACAACGAACGAAGGTTCACGTCACGTCCGTCCGTAATGTCAAACTATTTAAACGTTCCGTTCGCGGTAACATGCATTGACTCTAATAGTTTTTATTAATTCTTATTTTAGGTAAGTAAGGTAACTTCAAGCCATTTGATAGAGTTTTAATATATTTGCTTTGAAATTCTTACAAAATACTTTACAATTAATACTCTTCTTAGGTGAAAAATAGTTTTCAAATCTAGCATACAAAAAGAAAGTAAGTATGCGTAAAACGAATCTGATTATAATTTTTATTAAATTGTAAACGAGAACAAATATTATCCATAGTAAAAACTGTTATAAGCCAAGTACGGATAAATAAGTAAGATTCAGTTAAACAGAACTTAATATTCATTCAGTAATGCGACGCGTACTTAAAACCGGAATCGTTATTTAAACTCACATCATCTAATAACATATTAAACTGCTTTTAAGTTTTGTTCTATAATACGACCCTTAGAGTTGAATTGCTGGACTACGTCTTTATAGTAGCATCATGTATAAAAGTCTGTACATATTTATATATATATATATTTATTTAAGCTAAAGATACCTATTATAAATAAAACAAATGTGATATTAATTAATTTAGAGTGTTAGGATAATTTTAAATACTTTACGTAAATTATGATTAGTAATGTGATAATAATAAGAGTTAAATAAAATAACTTTAAGTTCCTTCGATTCTATTGTACCCATCACCAATATAGCTTTAGTATGTGTTCAGAATGTTTTGTACTATCTTTAGTTTAAATGTGTTTTTAGTAAGGAGTAATATATCTGTATCTTTAAATGAAGTGTTATAACTTTTTTGGTCTCTAGAGAAATATTCGTTTTGACTGTAGTTAGGTTTACTTGCTGGAATATAGAATAGTTTTTTTTTTTTGATAATCTATTATAATCTTCTCTTTGATAATCTTACAGATTTATGTAAATTTTCTCAAATTTGTGGCCTAATTTAACCGGGCTATTAGTTAGAAAATTGGATTGTTTTAAGTAATCATACATTTGTAAAGTCTAACCTTGATTGAACATTTGAACTCAAATTTCATAATATATATTTTTTGCATATTTAAACAAATCTGATATTGGTAAAGTAAAATATACACTAGAATATTTATCTTTTCTTTATTTAAATAATTTGCATAAGGAATAAAAATAAGGTTCAAAGCTTTGTTACTTAGAAAGTTTAATAAATGTATTCATCTATTGCACGTGTAGATACAAGATTAAAACAAAAGATTAGAAGCCCCGAACCCGAACCTACTCGGAATATTCGT
Organism: Stenoptilia bipunctidactyla; assembly: GCA_944452665.1. Classification (NCBI taxonomy): domain Eukaryota; kingdom Metazoa; phylum Arthropoda; class Insecta; order Lepidoptera; family Pterophoridae; genus Stenoptilia; species Stenoptilia bipunctidactyla. The sequence goes on along the minus strand of CALYBW010000190.1, from coordinate 54,334 downwards.
TTTGTTTCACTAAACTGCTTATCTATATAGGCAATGGCGACTGATTTAAAACATTGATAATATTTCATTCTGTGATTATTTTAATTACAAATTGAACTGTAATATTTTTAATTTTAGGAAGTCAATTTTTTTATTGTTAGACAAATAACCTTAAAAATTTTAACTATCAATACCTATATACTTTATTTTGTTTACATCATAGTTTTATGATGTTGTAAATGTAACAAGTTTTTAATTTTGTTGATGAATGATTTCGGACAATTATGAGTTGATTTTGAAAATTGTTATTTCATATGATAGAGAATAGTTGGTTCATACAAATTTCATCGAAATCGGTTAGGTACTTCATTTAAAATTTCAAACTTTTGAAAAAATATGTATGATTTCGGAGAATGTTTACGTTCATGACACTCGGCCAAAGTTATGACGTGAAGTCGGCGTTTTTAATGCTCTGCATTCGTTGATTATTTAATATAAATGTTTATTACGAATCAATATTTTTTATTTTATCGATTTTCTTATTAGTTTGCTTGCTGACCATACTTGATCTAATTATTTCTTACAATAAAGACAATGGGACGAATCAGAGAACAAGAAATAATATATTTTTTTAATTCAGTGTTTCGTCCTTATGAGACGATGATCTGGTGGGACGAAGTACGGGGCCGTGTAGGCCATGTACCTATTTGGTGTGATTGTCTTGAGATCTTATTTTTTTATTTTGCTGTTTCACTAAAATTTTAAAACGATGTAAAAGGCGGGTGTAGAGTCATAGCTATCTCTGTTACTCTTTTACAAATTAGTTAGTAACACTTCATAATAGGCACGATCGGCGACGGACGTGCCTACTGCGTACGAATATATTTAATTTATTCGCGATTTGCGCGGCAAATGCCGCTGCACGCGGAAATGGCTATGAGTTCCGAACAGCTCATAGCCAATGAAGTACTGGCGTTCTTACAACACGCCATTGACACCATGGATGAGATCAGCATCATCCAGATCTCCAGAACAAATTTTAATCTGGAAGAAATACTGGCCGCCAAAACGCTGCTATTCAAGTCAATCGGGCAGATTGACCGAATGCCGTCTCGCAGGAGAGACGAAAAGGGAGAGAAAAGTCTTCAGGATATTATTAATCTCCTGAAAGTTACTGATCCAGACGACGTGCCGACTTTCGTGAAAGACCTCAACAAGCTGCCGCCAGTCACGTTCGACCACGTCGATGTTACCAGGATCCTGAAGGATATAACTACCCTGAAGGCTTCCCTGGCTGCTGTCGAGTTGAAGTTAAAGGCTTCACAAGAAACCACCAGTGAGCTACGGGCTGAAGTTGCAGAGTTGAAAAACACTCTAGCCGTAAGTAGGTCACCTGAGGCTAATAACGTCAACACGCGGCGCGGGGCATTTAGTGCAACGTGTGCAAGTTTCGAGTCTACAAAACTTGACTCATCGCCGGCCGCTGACCCCGCACGTGCAAGAGGTGACGCCTGCGTCGCCCGTCCCCCGCCTCCCCCCGAGGTGGTGTCGTCACCTGTCATCGTCACGTCAACCCCGAGACGAGACTACGCCGCTGCTGCCACCCACCTGCAGCCCCCACATACCGTGAAGGGTAGTGGGAGTCACCACGATGAGCACCCTCGTACTGACGTATGCAGTGAACAGCCGAAGCAAGATGGCTTCATTAAGGTGGAGCGGAAGAAAAGAAAACGGCTTTGTCGCAACAATTGCGGCACCGCTCCGACAGGACCTAACTTTCTCCTGCGTCCCGCTGTACCCGTCACGTACGTGTACGTTTCACGTCTCCATTACTCTACGACGGATGCTGATGTCGTAGAGTACTTGGAGAAAAAGACGAAGTTCCGGCTCAGGGTTGAAAAACTGGAAACGCGCAACAACGTCAACTTTAATTCGTTTGTTGTGCGCGTACCCCGGGACCACGTATCGGTGTTCCTGAAGGAAGAGCTGTGGCCGAAGGGAGTTATCTTCCGCAAGTTCCGCGGCCGCCCGCCGCCGCCCTCAGGAGCCGCCAGACCCGCGCTTCACGCCGCTGCAAAGTGATTTGTGTTTCTTTATTTATATATATGTTAGTTTTTAAGGTATTTATTTTACTATGGGCCTCTGTAATCAATTATCATTGTGTTTTTGTTTATATTGCCTGAAATAAATGAATTATTATATATTATTATATATATTAAAGGGTGCTACTCACGGCTAGGATACTATAATATTTCATCTTTAGGTACGATATCGCTCGCCATACACTTAATTTAATGGACGATCACACACTAAATATACCTATATTTTATACCTTCGTTTCGTAAGATAGAGAAAAATGTGAAAAAATCATCAATTTATTAAATACGAGCGTTTGCCCGCGACTTCGTACACGCATAAACTCAAAAGTCCTATTTTCCGTTCCCGTGGGAATTCCGGGAATTCCTTCCATTATACAAACCGACACTTATTGAGGAACCTTTATACCAAGTATCACATCCGTGCACTCAAAGAATAAGATTTTATCATACAAACCAAAACATCATATATTTCCCGTTCCCGTGGGTATTTCGGGAATTCCTTTCATAACACAACCAGTCTCTTTTTGAAGAACTTTTATGCCAAGTATCATTTCCATGCACTCAGGGTATAAGATTTTTCATACAAACTAAAAAGTCCAATAATTCCCGTTCCCGTGGGAATTTTGGAAATTACTTCCTTAATGCACCCCTACATCCCCTAAAGAATGTATTTTCCAAATTTCAGCTCTCTACGTCCAGTAGTTACGGCTGTACATTGTCTGTCAGTCACTCAGTCAGTAACGGAACAGTTTTATATGTATATGTGGGATTAGTAGGCTAATTTTGATATTAACCTTTGCCTTAGTATTAAGAAAAAAGAAATGTCAGTTGGATAGAGTCTGCCAATGGCGATGTGATTGTGAAACTGCTTTATTTTGTAATATAGTTTTAAAAGATTAATTCGTTTGTTTTTCGGCTGCCATCCCCACAGAATTATGGGGGCTCGTCCGGGATGGTGAAAAACATCGAGTTCAAGACGAAAGACTACATGATGTAAGAAGATTGTTATTGTAAAATTGAACAAGAAAACCGGCATAGTCATTTTCAACCAAGCTGTCAGTGACATAATTGCGTTTCGGTACTAAAAGTTCGCTATGACGTTTGACGTACGACTTGAATGAAATAATTGCGTTTTGTTACTGCAATATCTTTGAGAAATCACAATTGTCAGAATTGCGTTTTGTTAATGCTGAAGAATAAAGACGTTTAAGGTGAACGCTATTAAAAATTGGAAAAAATATCAAAAGGATAAACAATTAATCTAGAAAAAATAAGACGATTTTCTATGATTATTACGACGTGAAAGACTTACTATCCAGAGATATTTTAAGAAGAAAATATGCCACCTAAGAAGAATAAAGAAGAAGAGAAGGAGAAGTCTGACGACGAAGCTTTTGCTACACCGGCTCCTCGCATCTCAATCACTGATTTGGAGAAATCTATGACATCTTTTAATGGAGACGACGCCTATGGGATTGCAAATTTTATTAAAGAGTTTGAAGATATCGCAACATTGATGCAATGGAGTGACTTGGAGAAACTTATTTACTCAAAAAGACTTCTGAAAGGAACTGCTCAGTTGTTCCTGCGCTCACTACAAGATGTTACAAGATGGGAAGACTTAAAAGATGAACTCAAAGAAGAATTTGGTTGCAGCTTGAATAGTGCTGCTATACACAAAAGACTTGCTTCAAGGAAGATGGAGAGTAATGAAACATACCAACAGTACTTTTTACACATGAAAGAGTTAGCATTGCATGGATTTATAGAAGACGAAGCACTGATGGAATATGTTATAGACGGTATACGTGACACAGAATACAATAAATCTATTTTATATGGAGCCAGCGATATGAAAGATTTTAGGAAGAAACTTGAATTGTATAGTGAAATAAGAAAGAAGATATCCTCGAAGACGCACAACCACGTTCCCAATACTAAATTATCTCCGTCACCTGGTAGTTCTGGTACTTCCAAAGATAACCGGCAAAAACCGAAGATGCGCTGTTATAACTGCGGTGGTACTGACCATTATTCTAAAGACTGTACAAAAGGAATAAAATGTTTCAAATGTAACAATTTTGGACATAAATCTACTGAATGTGGCAAAGAAAGTGAGAAAAGCAAAGAGAAGCAGCAACTGAAGATACAAGAAAAGGATAAAGATTGCCTTACACCGTATAAAGATGTACACATCAACAATGTCTCAGTGAAAGCATTAATTGACACAGGGAGTGATGTCAATCTTATCAAGGAATCATATGCGAGCAAAGTCGACAGCAAAGACTATAATCATGGCTCGAAGCTGTGTCTGAGAGGCATTGCTGATCATGAAATTCACACAAAAGGATCATTGTTGGCAAACATTCAAATTGATGATTGTTATTTCGAAGCTACAATCTACGTTGTGGAAGATGAGACGATACCGGTCGACATTATACTCGGCAACCCAATATTGAATGATGTTGAAGTTAATTTCTCAGCTGAAGGTATTTTTGCCAAGAGGGTGATGCTCTTGACAACATTAGAAGACGATGAAGAGCATGTGTTCGACATTGCTGAGAAAGAATGTACAGAAGAAATTAAGACGCTAATTCAGAACTATAACCCTGAAAAATCTATAAAGGAATCGAATGTTGAAGTAAAGATTATTCTTAGTGACGAAACTCCGATTCACCAAAATCCAAGACGACTTTCACCGCTAGAGCTTGAAGTGGTAAATACACAAATTACAGAATGTATTGATGATGGAATAATGACACCAAGCAAATCGGACTTTGCAAGCCCCGTTGTTTTGGCAAAGAAGAATTATAGAATAAGTTTAAACAAACAGATAATTAAAGAAAGATTCCCGTTACCACTTATTGAAGACCAGCTCGACCGCCTGAAACTGATTATACCATCTAAGACTGATGAAGAAGGATTGATTAAACTAAGAAAAGTATTCAAAAGAGTTGAAGAATATGGACTACAATTTAATTGGAAAAAATGTCAATTCATGAAGAAGGAAATTAATTACCTCGGGTACATAGTTAGTGAGGGAAAAGTAAGACCGTCGAAGAAAAAGATAGCAGCTGTCGCTAAGTTTCCAATACAACATGATGTTAAGACTCTGCAATCATTCTTGGGACTCACAGGCTATTTTAGAAAACTTATAAGAAACTATTCTCTAATCGCCAAGCCACGCACGGACCTTTTAAAGAAGGGATTAGTTTATGACTTCAATCTCAACTGTGAGCGAGCGTTTGAAGAATTGAAGAGAATCCTGTGTGAGTCTCCGGTTCTGAAGATTTATGACCCTAACCTGGAGACAGAATTACATACCGATGCAAGTGTAGAAGGATATGGGGCTGTTTTGCTCCAACAAAACCCTAAAGATAATGTAATGCATCCGGTTTACTATATGAGCAAGAAAACTACTCCTGCTGAAAGAAAGTATCATAGCTATTACCTGGAGATTCTGCCGATTGTTGAAGCAATACGAAAGTTCAGAGTATACTTACTTGGGATACGCTTCAAAATCGTAACTGACTATTTTGAATTAACGATGACTCTGAAAAAGAAGGACTTACCTGGAATAAAGATGAAACACGCTGACGCTCTTAGTAGGTATCCTGTAAAGAATGTTAACTTACTCACCGATACTGCATCACAACTCCAAAGAGCACAAGACGATGACCTGAAAATAAAACTGATAAAGAAATTATTATACACTGAACCTTATGAAGACTTTGTAATTGAAAACGCAATTGTATGTATAGTTAAGGATGGAAATAAACTAATTGTTGTGCCTAAAAAGATGCAAAATGAGATCATACGAAAGAATCATGAGAAAGGGCATTTCGGTGTAATAAAAATAGAAGAACTTATAGTTAGAGAGTACTACATCGATCACTTGAAAGAGAAGATTAAAGCAGTAATAGATAACTGCGTTGAGTATATTGTGCTGTCACATAAGAGAAGGAAAAAAGAAGGTTTCTTACAACCTATCGACAAAGGAGTTACCCGTCTTGCCACGTACCATAAAGATCATCTTGGCCCTTATGAAGTTGTAAAGGTGAAAAGAAACCATAGATACGATTTGAAAAAGTCGGCACTGGAGAGTGACCTATTAACAACTCCAGCTGTGCCGATATGATGAAACCTGGGCTGTCTCTGAGGATTCATCAAATTCATCTGAGTCAGATGAATAACCAGGATGGCCGTGTGGGATTAGTAGGCTAATTTTGATATTAACCTTTGCCTTAGTATTAAGAAAAAAGAAATGTCAGTTGGATAGAGTCTGCCAATGGCGATGTGATTGTGAAACTGCTTTATTTTGTAATATAGTTTTAAAAGATTAATTCGTTTGTTTTTCGGCTGCCATCCCCACATATATATTGATGTATTAATCTTAAGTAAGATACAGAACGTGGCTACAGGATGTCGAGATTGGTGACAAAATCATGTGGCAAATACTAACTCGAAAACTTACAATTACCTATGACCGTATCTTCGTCGTCTGTGTTTTCCTAATATAAAATCTTAAGTTAAAATATAATAGTATTGTAGCCGTGTGTAGCTCCTTTAGGCAAGGAAAAACTCTCACGGTGGATGGTGCAATCAAACGTGCGAAAGGGACAAACTGCATCATGTTTTTTCACTAACACTTGTATTGCTCCCCCGCGCTCGTGCGGGTTAGGTGCCAAGTTAAGCTCTTTCGGAAAGTTTTCTCTTGTGGAGGCTGTGTGGTGTCGGGGCTAATTCATCTGCCTTTTTCAGGGCGGACCCGACTGCTGCCGGCCGAAGCATCGCTGGTCAGGTGGATACGTAACCGTGACAACTAAGCCTGATCGTCCGCCGTTCACCGGCAATAGGTCCGTTTTAGGTTGATCTCTTTTACAGCGCAGTTTATGCAGCCGTCTCGCCGTTCACCGGCACGAAGCTCTGTCTGGTTTCGATAGACTTTCTTCTTTCAGCTCAGCACTATGCCTCGTCACACTCAGTGTAACGAAGCTAATTGCGCAAACTCCCGTCGTTTGTTGATGGCCTTCGAAGGCCTCAAATCAACTTATTCAGCCGCCGCAGGCCGTCTCAAGGACCAAATCGAAAAAAATCGAAATCCTTAAAGCAGCAGAACGCGTCCTTGCAGCAGCAGTACGAGTCCTTGCAGCAGTCCTTTCAGCAGCAACCAGCCGCTCGTCCCCCTTCCCATTCGTCTAAAATCAGACAATTGGAAGCACAACATGCATCTGAGAAGGATGCCCTTCTCACTCAAATCAATTCCTTGCAGGAGCAATTATCTGCTCGTCCCTCGTCTTCAGAATTCAGTCAGTTGTCTTCAGATTTCAGCCAGATGTCCAGCGATAAACCATCACTAGAAGCCCAATATGCAGCAGAGAAGGAAGCTCTTCTCGCTCAAATCGAGTCCTTGCGAAAGCAATCGTCAGCTCGTCCTCAGGTCGCCTCTCTTCACAGGGGTTTCAAACAGATTCTCCGGCGTCTCCAGATCCATCCGAGTACGTCGACCCCTTTTCAAACTGCATGTCGGTAGATTCCACCGCATGCAGACGGAAAACTACCCCGCCAGGTAGAGATTCCGACTCTGCTCATTAAGTTCCAGAATCTCCTGCTCCGTTCACCGAGGTTCGCAAAAAGTCCAAGTCTAAGAAGAAGAAGCAAGATGCTTCTTCGACTTTATCTCCATCCGTTTCAGCTGCTCCAGCCGCTGTTCCTGCTCCGCAAAATGTCGCACCGGCGTCTGCTCCTGTGCCTTTTGTTTCAGCGATCCCGGCGTCACAGCCTGCGTCGCAATCAGATTCGGCTCCGCCGAAAGTCAAGTCTCCGCCCCCCGTCTTCCTACGGGACAAGAGCCGCTGGACCGAGGTCTCAGCTCTCTGCGGAACGCACTCCCCGAAGATCCAGTATAGTAAGGCATCCAATGTGGGTGACTCTATTAAGGTCGTTGTCTGCTCAATTTCTGATTTCAGGAATTTCACTCGGCTTCTTGCTGACAAGAAGCTCGAGTACGAAATGGGCCTGTAGTTGCTTTTATCCGAAAGATCACCTGTCCTATTCTTTGCTATAGGTATTACGACCGTTCGCAACATGTCACTTATATTATTTGTATTAGTTTAAGTTCAAACCTGCTATAACGGAATAAATTTACCTACAATTACAGAGCAACGCCGTATTTCCATTTGGTAATTTCCAGCATACCTACTATAAAACGACACAATTACAATTTGAATTTACTTTATTACCTGGAACTGATGAAATGACTAATGTATTGGCGGTCACAACCATATCTACATAAGGCGACAAGACATACATCATACTACCAGAAATGCAAGCGGCTAGTCGTCATACAGAATTAGTTAATACGTCAGCATATACCAAGGTAAATGCTGTAGGGGTACCCCTCCCCATGTGGTCCCCCCTTGCGGAGGTGCCTAGTTTCGGAGATATTAATGTTGAAAGTTTCAATTTTGAGGTTATAATTTTACCTTTAAATCACCAAAACAAAATCTCTTATATATCTCTCATAAATCTCTCATATATTTCCTTAATACACTCGCTCGGCTCGAAGAAAAAAATACAAGGAAAAAAAAAAGTTTCTGCAATAAAAACCTCAAAAAAATATAAGTACTTACATAGATAAACAAAATTTTTATCGGATTAGCATATTATTTCGTTTTGGCGCTTCGCCGGCCGCTGCCGCGGCACCGCTCGCTTCGCTCGCTCAGCTTGCGCACGTAAATAACTATATGCAACCTAACATGCTCCTCGCTGTGCTCGTCGTCGCACCTAACCGGTCCAACTACATGTTCTAGTGCCACTACCCTTTTTGTCCCATAAGCTTTTGTTTACCCATGGTATTTTAGTTATGCCAAACAACATTATGATAAAAAAGTTTAAGCAACCAAAATGGCAATAAACTTGGATTGTAAAATTAAACAAAGATCATTGAATGTTACGGTAACAGGTAAATATAAAAGAATTTTTAATTTTTGTTTCTCTGATCTTCTCAATAAATATTCCACTATAATATCTGTGAAGTTAGCAGGGTAGTTGTAGTTGTCTCTATTGCAAAACTCCTTCCTAACCACCCATTAAACTCTATTCTCAGAATATGAGTCCTGTCCTCTGCCCTAATGGGATTGATTACTAGATTGCTTTGGTTAACTTTTTTATGAATGTTTTTGTATCTGAAACTTATTTAATGTAAATTGTGCCTGCAATTGCTCTTAATTTCAGTATTTTGCTTAAAAATACAGAAAAATGACGTTCCGTTTCACAACAAAATGGAAAGGATACAAAAATGGCTGTAAAAAAAACTAGCATCTCCTCAACTTGGGACTAGTATTTCTGGAAAGGGGGCATCACCCCCTACCTATTTCACTCCCCATCACCCCCAAAATTTGGCGGCTCACTACTAAAGCGCACCCAAAACTGCTACTATTACTCCGGAGATGGAAACTAGTACTTTAGAGAAGTTATTGGAGAAGTTGATGTCTAATCCACAGCCAAATAAACAACAAAACTTAAGTCAAATAGCTGAGAAGTTTTTCATTGAAAAATTTACAAGTAAAAACCCAAATGCAAGGCAGTGGATTGAGATGTTTGAGAAGGAATATATAAGCTTTGATATAAACACAGATGAAAAGAAATACTGCGATTATTCATGGACAAGAGTTGTTTAAATTGGTACTTTTCCATGCTTATCAAGTTATCCATAAATTCAGAATGGTCAATATGAAAAAATATGTTCTGTGAATCATTCGCAAATAAACGGTGGAACCTGGTAACATATGCAATACTATCTAAATATCAAGGTGGTTCATTGTTAGATAATGCTATGAGAAAAGAAAAACTTTTATTGGATATGCGAAGAACAATGGACACGGGCACCTTAATTGATCTTATTGTTGCCGGCTTACCAGAGTTTGATAATTTTAATATACTAGATAGAGAAGAATTAACGGATGCAGTTGATTTGTTTAATGAAGTTAGTAAATACAAACATATGGTAAATAACAAAAATAATTATTTTATAAAGAGAACTTGAAATACAGCAAGTAATAGCAAAAATGAAGAAGTACACCCATGCACAATATGTGAAAAATTAAATAAAGCTAACCGATACCACTCCGATGCTACGTATTGGTTTAAAATAAGAGAAGATGAGAAACCGAAAAAAATTACTATTAAGCATGTCAATAATTGGGTAATTGAAGCAAAATTAAATGAAACTGACCAAAAACACGAATAATTGCACCATTAATATATGTCAAACTGCTACTAAATTAATGTAACAAGTGAGCGAAGTTGCTAATTACAGTCGAGGCTGTGATTTGAGCCCGAGCCGCAGGCGAGGGCTTAATAATGAGCCGAGACTGTAATTAGCAACGCTCACGAGTTACATACGACGTTTTTCAACACACTCGTGAGTAAAAGACAGACATACGAGGTCATAAAATAACAAATACATTTGATAACAAAGCTGTGAATTGTGATTGAAAAATGGCGCCGAACCTCGCGCATGCGCGTAGGTTTTTTTTTCTGCCAAATGTGTCAATGTCTGTATAGCATATACAGCCTATTTTAAGGTTTTGCTTTCAAGAATCTTATGACTTTGAAGTGATTTGCTTTATTGTATTGCAGTTCGATGTTTCCAAAATTTAGAGGAATGATTATTCATATCTTTTTCTTTTTGTTGTATTAAAGCAAATTGTACTTTTCAAATTTTTGTTCGATACTTTTTTTATTTGAAAAAGAGGTGTTTTTTAGAGATTTCTCGATATATCTCTTAAACTGCCGGAGCAAACTACATGAAATTTTTCTGAGTGTAAGATATTATATCGTTTTAAAAAGCTGTCAAAAAATATTTTCAATAAAATGTACACAATCGTTACAAGAAGCAAAAACAGGTTTTGAGACTTACGTCCTCTAGTTCCGAGCTAAAAGTGTTAAAACAGAACAGGCAATTCTAACCTTTACGTCCACTGGAAAAGACCTTATATTGATCGTTCATGGGATCGACAGCTCAGTGCCGCTCGGTTCGTCGAAGGGGGAACACGTATCACTTTGTCGTCGGCAGTGCTAAGCTTACGTACGATAAAGGATTAAAATACATAGTACAAATTTATAATTGACTATAATGGGAAATAAAAACATTATATCTAAGCGGCAGGGATAGCGCGCTAGTCCATTTATCGGTTCAAAAACCAATAGTGGGTTTTGAAACTATTTATATTAAAACATGATAACTAAATTTACGTTGCAAGATGAGGTATTGACTGACGGAGGTCTACTTATAATGGACGGCATGTGAATTTGTATGAAACTGTCGATCTCTACCAGATTAGCCTGACCTATGCCTCTGACGAAAAGAAAGCGATGTGAGTAGGATGCTAATATAAAAATGCGATGTAGACATACATCGCCGTTTTTTATGCAATTCGTGACGATTTAGTCTAGTACGAGATTCAATGTATTTAAATATTATGTATCAATATTACGATATGAAAAAAATAGTTTTTATTGCCTTATCAACAATATTTTTCAGAAATAAAAAGTCTTTGGCACAGAGCTTCTTTGGCACAGTGGAGTCGTCATCTGAACTAACTAATTTACTTACGGTTAAAAGGTTAATCTATTTACTTATTTTATACTTTTACTGATATCACTAAATAATATTGTTTTTTTTTTTAAATTCACCGTACCGGTTAGTAAAGATACAATTAATTTTTTTTTAAATATATTCTTATATCAAATTAATTTTTACACAAAGATTGTAAACATACCAACAAATAGTTTTATAATGCCTAATAATACCACAGCTCCAATGAGTGAACAAGAAGTACGTGACATAATGATTTTCTCTGTAGTTTTTACTTTTTATATTGGCTCGTTTTTCTAGTTTTAGCTAGTTTTTCTCTGTAGCTTTGATTTAGTTTAGATTGTATACGTACCTACTCTATTTGGCAGTGTAAATAAAAGTTTTTTTTTTAATATTTATAATTTTGGTCATTACTATACAGGGTTAATTTAATTAAAATTTTATAAAAAAAATGTTAAAATTAACCCTGTAGATTATTTATTTAGAAATTTTATTTAGTAACTTAAGTCGAAAATAATCTTTCATTAAATAATATTTTATAGCTTTTTTAGTTATACAGGGTGGATTTTTTTATTCCACCTAGAGGGAAAGTAGGTACTCTAAATAATAGAGATAACAAATTTTACTCAAACGAAATATTCCTTTATTTCGGAAAAGAAATAAAGCCGCATTCAAAGATTTTCGAAAGTTCGCTCGCCTCACCCGAGAATCAAATCGACTAAAATCTGTAAAAAAATTTTTTATTGCGTCGATCGTTAGGGTCAATTGCAAGGATGAAATCTCTCTAGCATACTTGGTTAATTGAATGAAAGGAATACCATGAAATCTTCAATTATTTTAATTACTAACAAAATTTACAAAAAATGGCAATCGAAAATTTGTTATCTCTATTATTTAGGGTGTTACCAGACCAATCGATCTATAGTCGATCGAAGTCGAGAACTGATATGGTAATTTAAATTGATAGAAGGATACCGTTCCGATATGTCAAGTATTAATTCCTAATGTATTACTATATGTCAAGCCACACACTGCATAGTAAAAGTCTATCATCGTCAGTGAAAAATATTTGTGTTCTCATATAATAAGTTGTTTTTTAGGAGATCGCACATTTGGATACAATAGATAACGATAATTTGCTTCCCGAAATCTCATTTCAAAACAGTGGCAAAGATAATATTTGTAATACAAACATAGGCGAAAATTTACAAGAACTACTCTCTTTGACTAATTTGGTATGTAAAATTCATACGTTATTGAAGTTGTTTTTGTCCCTAAAAAATGATCATACCTATTTTTTTTAATCTGTAGTTTTAGCTATCTTTGAAACCTTTCATAGGTTGCGTAAAAGTTAATTTTTTTCAGGAAGTCAAACTCCTTATTCCTTATATAATCAACATACAATATTTTTTAGATCAGTTAAAAGTTACGTTTTTGACATTTAAAAAGAATAATTTTTCAGAAATTACTTTCCAAAAACTCAATTAAATTAAAGAACATAAGGAAATTTCACTCTTTTTCTAAACATAGTGTTCTCGTTATCAGATAGTCCTAAGGTCCATCTATCTCCAGTGTCATCCAAACGAGTCGTTTTTTGGACACCCTGTATAAATAAAGTATGTCATCATTAATATTAATAATTTTTGCTGATTTTTCACTCTTTGTTTATTTTAAGAATCTGTGGTTTGATAAAAAATATACAATTATTTGCGTTAGATGTAAATATGACTGAGTTCTGATAAAAGTTACTACGTATAATGCATACGGAAGGTTGAATTCATGCAAAAAATTCATGTTCGTCAAAACTCTCCTTTCTTGTAGGGATACAAATTATAAATCCGACAAGACTCATCATAATCTCTTATCTTAGTCGATCGAAGTCGAGAACTGATCGTTTTTGGACACCCTGTAATACAAAGTATGTCATCATTATATAAATAATTTTTGCTGATTTTTCACTCTTTGTTTATTTTAGGAATCTGTAGTTTTATAAAAAACGAGCGTTTGCCCGCGACTTCGTACACGCATAAACTCAAACGTCCTATTTTCCGTTCCCGTGGGAATTCCGGGAATTCCTTCCATTATACAAACAGACACTTATTGAGGAACCTTTATACCAAGTATCACATCCGTGCACTCAAAGAATAACATTTTATCATACAAACTAAAACATCATATATTTCCCGTTCCCATGGAAATTTCGGGAATTCCTTTCATAACACAACCAGTCTCTTTTTGAAGAACTCTTATGCCAAGTATCATATCCGTGCACTCAAGGAATAAGATTTTTCATACAAACTAAAAAGTCCAATAATTCCCGTTCCCGTGGGAATTTCGGTAATTCCCTCCTTAGTGCACCTCTACATCCCCTAAAAAATGTATATTACGAATTCAGCTCTCTACGCCCAGTAGTTAAGGCTGTACGTTGTCTGTTAGTCACTCAGTAACTCAGTCAGTAACGGAACAGTTTTATATATATAAAACTATATTTACAATTATATTTGCGTTAGATGTAAATATGACTGAGTTCTGATAAAAGTTACTACATACAATGCATACGGAAGGTTGAATTCATGCAAAAAATTCATGTTCGTCAAAACTCTCCTTTCTTGTACAAATTATAAATCCGACAAGACTCATCATAATCTCTTTTCTTGTCCTAGAATCTATAATTCGATTTTTTATTATAATAAAATAGTTTTTTTTTCAATATTTTTTAATCTAGATTAGGTAAATACTGAGCGTTCCAGATATTGCTTAAATATTTAAATACACTTCTTAAATAGACATAAAAATTTTGGTATTAACACCTACACACTTACAGGCAAACACTTATTAATTATCATAAAAATGTTTGCTTACAGTTTTTTTGAGTTTCAAATATTTTGATTCAATTCTTATTCCAGGTAAAAATAAACGAAAATTCTGATTGGTATTTCCAAGTCCAAGGTCAAATGCATATCGCAAAGAAAACTAAATGTCTCTTAGCTATATGGTATGGGGACAATACCATATAGCTAAGAGACTACCATATAGGACGACCAGTTTTGGAAGAAAGAAATGGAACCCAAACTTGTCTCATTTTATATGGAGTGTTTGTTGCCTGAATCCTGATCCACCAAATCCTCGCTACCCAACAACAAAAAATATTCGAGACCCATCAATAGTAAATGTTTCCACACCTACCTTGTCGACGATCAATATTCAACCATTTGAAGTAAATAATAGTACTGATGACGTTTTATTTCTTCATAGTCAACCAGTTCGACAAAACTGAATTGTAAAAGATTGTTTTTTTTTTCTTTTGTAAAATAAATATATATAAATAATAAATATAAATATATACATTACATTATTACTACATTATTAAGTTCAAACTCTGTTTTTTTAATATGTTAGTAACTATGTATAAGTAATGCCATTGAATTCAACATAAATATCAGACGTAAATATAACAAATTATTAAAGTCGATCAAATTATAATAAGGGAACAACAATTACAATTAATCACTTTAAAAAAAATACAAAAATATAACACGTTAGGTACTTATAATTAATGAAACACTGACATTCAAACATTTAACATTTTTTCACTAAACAATATTAAGCGATTATAAAAATACTTTTAATAACAGTTGTTGCGACTCCGTAGATTTCTTGTTCCTTAGGTTTGAACGCTGTTGACCTGCGATGGCGCCATTGGCGCGAAATTCAAATCTTAAATGTTTAATGACGAGTGTTAGCGTGAGGGGCGCGTCAGGGGCGCGCGGAAAAGGGCAGTGCGTTATGAAGTTATATTTTTTGACAGTGCGCTCTTAAGTGAAAATGTTTAATTTGGAGTGGTAAATGCAAATCTATACATATAATAAAATGGTAGGAAAGTCAAAACTGTACATTGAATATTTTTTTAAAAGAATACTTGGGGTATGATCTACAATCGAAACAGAAACAAAAAATATAGTTTTTAGAATTTTTGTCTGTTTGTCTGTTTGTCTGTTTGTCTTTCCGGGATAAACTCAAAAAGTACTGCATGGATTTACTTCAAATTTGGCATGAAGATAGTTAAGAAGTCGGGTCAACATATAGGCTACATATTATCACGCTAGCAGTGTTATAATCGTAGGTGCGTTTGGTGCTGCATAGCGTTCACGCAGACGACGTCGCGGGCAGCAGCTAGTATTTTAATATTTTATAACAAATTATTGTAAATTGTGAATAATTTTATTACGGTACCAGCGCAGACGCATACGTGAATATCTCTTCAAATTATTAAAGTCTTTACAAGCGAAATTACTCTCTAAAGTGAAAGCTTTCCTAGCTCAAAAAGTGCCTTTTCCCGTGCATAAAAGTCGAAACAGTGCCGTGTGCATACTTACTTCGCCCTGCACCACCCTGCCTGCGAGACTAAGAGGTACCATATTTATCTCTTACTGTTTTTCGAGTAACTTTATTTCTCTGTCAATTCTGCACCCGACGATACCCGAGCAGCGAAACGAACAACATGACGGTTTGCGCTGGATGTAATGTTACCCTCAGAGCAAATGAAAAAATCGTCTGCTCCAACTCAACATGTTCTAAGTCTTACCACTTTTTATGTGTAAACCTTACACCGACGAACTTCAAAAAGCAGGTGAAATGGATATGTCCATCGTGCTCGGCCAAGGTGCCTAAAGGCAATAATAGCAACACTCCGATAAAATCTCATGACCAAGAAAATATAGTTTCTTCACATGATTCACGTCTAGAGGCCGACTGTCGATCGAATGTTACTCTGAGAAGTAAAAAAACCTCGCACCATGACGAAATATTAACTATTTCCGCATCAGATTGCACACTAGAATCCTTAATGGAACGACTGCCGACACTCATTAAGACCGCTTTGGCAATAGAACTTCAGCCGGTAAAGGAGCAGATATCTAGTCTAGAATCTTCCATTAAATTCATAAGTGAGCAATATGATGACATACTGGCCCGATATAATAAAACATCTAGCGAAATAGAGAAGTTACGTGAGGAAAACACCGCCCTACGCCGCGATATCGGGGTCTATGAGGCTCGCATTACTAATATTGAAGTGGATATGTCGCGGCAGCAGCAGTGGGCCCGGCTACAAAATATCGAGATCGTTGGCGTTCCCGAATCGAAGGATGAGACCACGGTCGATGTCGTAGTGAAGGTTGCTAAGCATATAGGTATCACGCTACAACCAGAGGAGGTGGAATTCGCTCACAGGGTGCAGCCTCGGCGGGCCTCCGCCGCCACTAAGAACTCCCGAGCCATCGTCGCGCGCTTCAGAAACCGATCTACCAAGGACACCGTGGTCACTGCAGCTAGGAAAACTCGCGGTTTTATTCCTAAAGACATTGGCATAGGAGGTGATATCAGCGGTAATAAAATCTACATTAACGAGCATTTAACACCCGCCAATAAAAAATTGCTCAAAGAATGCAAATTGAAAGCTCAAGAATTAAATTATAAATTTACGTGGACTAAAAACTGCACTATCTTTATAAGAAAGAATGAGACGTCACCGCCATTAGCTATCGTAACTAATCATGATTTAAAAAAGATTATTTAAAGGTATCGTCAATTGTTGTTAAACATTTATTATCATTACGTCCTTATCATGATATAATGGTCAATCACATTCTCACACAAACAAACACACTATACATATTTCATAAAACTATACATAAAAAACCTTCACATCATTTCAGAATACTCTGTCTATTAAATACTCACACATTCATTCTTTCAATTACCGAAATAATAAACTCAAACAAACATTTAAAACTGTCTAAAACCGCAAAGTACATAGTTGGAAATGTTATTTATTTTTTTAATAATGCTGTGTGCTTCATACAGAAACTCATTATTATGCATTACTCATCACACTCTCCTTTAATGTTACCTAACCTTATTTATATGTTTTGCTGCAGAATTTTGTCTAACTATCTAGTATCTCGACATGGCAGTTGACGAACGATTGCACTTATTTTATCAGAATGTACGCGGGCTTAGAACTAAAACGATTTCTTTTTCTAATAATATACTAATGCACGATTTTAACATTGCACTTTTCACAGAAACTTGGTTATGTAGTAGTATTCTAGACACCGAGATCTGCAATGCTCGATACGACGTATTTAGGAGGGATCGCGCAGGCGACAGCACGGTGCTCGGTGGCGGGGTTATGGCGATCTGTGACATACAGCTGCATGCGCGTGCGCGCCCTGAGTGGCAGCGCTCGGGTCTGGAGTGTCTGTGGGTCTCAGTGCCCGGCCGCAGCCTCGCCGCGCGACCCCGCGCCCCGAGCCAACCGGATCTACACATAGGAGTTGTTTACGTCCCGCCGAATCGATGCATTGCGGAGCGTATACGTTCTTTTATTGATTTGTTTGACGAAATTTTTAACATGCGTCCGAACGATAACTTTTTGATTGCCGGTGATTTTAATTTGCCTTGTATTAATTGGAGTGCGAGTAATCCTATATTTTTGCATAAGGGTGCCGTAGAAGTTCAGACAGTGGCAGCTGAATTGATTAACTTTTTATATTTTAAAGGCTTTAAGCAATCCAATAAGATTTTAAATTCGAACTTTAACACGTTAGACCTAATTTTCTCTAATTTTGAACTTGATATTTGGCGTTCTAAAAGCCCGCTTGTTCCTGAAGATAGTTATCATCCATCAATTGAGTTTGATATCTGCGATATTATGGTCCTACCTATAAAAGTTAAACCCCAAAAAAAATATATGTACAGAAAAGCCAATTTTGATGCAATAACCATGGAATTAAATAATTGTGATTGGTTAAAATTATTTAGAAACTCTGACATTGACAATATAATTAATATTTTTTATGAGATTTTAAATAAATTAATAGAAAAATATGTACCCCATTCAGAGGTCTCGGGCTCTCATCAGTATCCTGTGTGGTACAGTCGATCGCTTATCCGACTTATCAAGGAAAAAGCTAAATTTCACTCACTATGGAAGCGTTACAAAAATCCAACTGACTACTACTCCTTTTCGGTTCTCAGAGCTCGCCAAAAGAAATTACAATTAGAGTGTTATGAAAATTATATTAATTGGTCACAAAACATAATAAAAACGTCTTCAAAGCATTTCTGGAAGTTTGTGAACTCGAGAAGGAAATGTAGCTCAGCTTATCCAGGGCACATGGACTACGGTGGTTCGAGTGTCAGCGGTGGATCAGAAATTTGCGCGGCCTTCAATGAGTTTTTTATGACAAACTTCAATGTACCTCTTAGTAACTACAATGATGCCCAAATTATCCCTCGTAATATAGAAACAGACTCTACAGGTACTATCATAATAGACTCCGATTACTGTGAAAAATTGCTGAAGGGATTGGACGTTACTAAAGGCCCCGGAAATGATAAATTGCCACCAATCTTATTCGTCAAATGCGCGGCTGCTCTGTCGTTCCCGGTTAGTTATATATTTAATCGGTGTTTTGCAGAAGGTTACTTTCCGCCACTTTGGAAAATAGCGCACATCACACCCATACATAAGAAAGGGCCCAAAACACGGATTGAAAATTATCGTCCTATTTCCAAATTAAACGTACTCAGTAAAGTTGCTGAGAGGATTGTCTATTATCAAATATATCCTATCGTTTATAGAGTGATCCCTACTGAACAACATGGGTTTATGAGGAATCGCTCCACTTGTACCAACCTTGCGGTTTTTACTAATCAAATTCTTTCTGATATGGAGGGTGGGGGGCAGATTGACGTGATCTACACTGATTTCGAAAAAGCATTCGACCGTGTGGATCACGTCATTCTTCTTCGCAAACTCCGTGAAATTGGTATTTGTGGTTCTTTGCTGAGGTGGGTTGAATCTTATTTGCGCAATCGCAGTCAGGCAGTTGTAGTGGGTGGATATTGCTCCAATTATATTTCTGTCCCGTCTGGTGTACCGCAGGGATCCATTTTGGGACCTTTGCTGTACTCAATTTATCTATACGACATTGGACAATCCATTCTACATGCTAAATTTATAATGTATGCTGATGACACCAAAATATTTATGAAAGTTAAGGACCATAGCGACAGCATCAGACTTCAGGATGACTTAAATCGCTTATCTGACTTCTATAAGCGTAATCGTATCAAAATCAACGTTAGTAAGTGCTCACACATCAGTTTTACCCGTAAGCGTAACCGTTTCTCAACCAGCTATTATTTCGATACTGTGGAAATCCCTAGAACAAATGTTGTACGCGATCTAGGAGTGCTTCTCGATGAAAAGCTTACCTTTAATGACCACGTTGCCTATATAGTAACTAAAGCATACAAGACACTGGGTTTTGTATTAAGAAATACTGCTCCTTTTTCAGATACAATTTGTCTTAAAATATTATATTATTCTTTAGTTCGTAGCACGCTGGAATACTGCAGCTCTGTATGGAACACACAGTATATAATATATAATCATGCTATCGAACATATTCAGCAAAAATTCTTAAAGCATCTCAGCTACAGACTTTCACTGACTCATAAATTGTACCCAGAAGCTTGTAAGCAACACCGAATTCTATCTCTGGAATCCAGACGTACCCTGCTTGATATGATTTTCTTGTATAATATATGTAACGGTTTTATAGACAGCAATATACTTACTCGCCTCATCCTTACTCTGCGCACTCCTTCTGCAAGGACAAGACATACAACCCTCTTTTGTCTGCAACACACAAAAACTAACTACACACAGAATTCCATTATACACAGATTACAAAATACTTACAATAAGAAATTCGCCCAAGTCACTGATATTTTTCATAACGGTAAGGCTGAGTTCAAGCGAGAAATACAACAATTACTCATTAAGAGTTGATTAATATTCATTTGTAATCTAACAATGAGCATATTACATGAAATAAAATTACAACCACATACGCATATACACTACACTACACTCGCACTACACACACATATACTCTTAAACACATACACTATTGATTGACCTTTTTTATTTTTACTTTTTTATTTTTATTTTTCATGTTATTTTAATTTTTTGTAATAATTATTAATTTTTTTTTTTGATCTTCTATGTTATCTATTGTAATTACATTTAAATTTAAGCATATATTAAATTTTCTTTATATATCATTTCTCATGTAGTCTGCTATGCAATATATAAAAATTGTATGTCCGTAACTGGCTGTCAGTGTAACATTAAATGTAATTAATAAATATGTATAAGAGCTGTGGATATTGTGATAAATAAATAAATAAATAAATAAATAAAAAATAAATTTGTTTGATATACAAATTTGTTTTACTAATATAAGGCGCAAACATCTAAAAATGTATATGGATTTGAAGTGGTATAAAACCTCTTTGTTGTTTCTGAAAATATTTAATGTATAACCCGGACCAATAAAATATGCTCTGTTTACTCGCATGTAATTTGCACAAAGGTACAATTCAACTTTGTAGGATTCATTATATTATGCACTAGGGTATAATATATTATTGCACGCGTGACTTATAGCCCAGTTTATAGTTCTAAATTCAATAGAATAACGCTCACTTTACGAGCAAGTGTGTTGAAAAAAATATTAAACAGCTATCAAGCTTTTTATTTGAAAAAAAAAAAAAAAAAATTTTCATTCATTGGTCGTTATTAAACGTAGTAGGGTAATGACGCCTTTGAAAAAAGTGGTGCTTTTAATAACGCCCATAAGCAGCAATAATTATGTAATAATCTAATAACTTTCTTCTTTTTTCTCGATTATGTAATTTTATTAGCCTATAAATACAAATTTTTGTTTAAAAATATAAGAACTGCGAATAGCTGGTCATAAAATAACTGAATTTTAATGCTTCAAAATTTTGATATTTATAATAGCGCCCACACATTGTCTTATAACGCCCCAGGGGCTTATGGCTGGGCGTTATTGGGCGAGGAGAAGATATTACAGTTTTTGTAATTTTTTTAAAGGAAATTGAGCAAATAACTTAAAATGGTTTACGGATTATTTAATTTAACTTACGTAAAAAAAGAAAACGTATAAAGGAATGCAATAATTGCATCAAAATAACTGAATGCTTACAATTTCGCCTTGAGATATTTTTATAGTAGCAACAAACACGCGTGATGCTCTTCGGTCACAGCTTCTCCCTGACAAGATTTCGGCTCTAGGGTCACGCGCCGGCGCTTGACTAGTCAATATTGGACTATTGTATATGTGCTTAAGTTGCGATGCAGCTTATATAAATATAAGTTCACTTTTCGTAGTGCGGGCGTTCTTTAACAGAGGGCGTTAATTGACATACCCACCTTATAAATGGAGTTTATGACTCCGGTTCAAATATTACTTTAATAAACTCAAAGTTACTGAATATACGAGGAACTGGAAATAATTTAAATGAAGCAGATTTAGTAACAAATAATGGTGTTAAAAAAACAAGTGGTTTGACTACCTTGAAAATTAAAATATTAGATATGGAGAGAAATGTGGATGTTTACATAATTGATAAAAAGAGTTTTAAATATAACTTTCTGATCGGACTCCACTTAATAAAAGAATTTAAATTAATCCAAAACTCAGATTTAAAAATTACACAAAAAGTAAAAGAAAATAAAATAATTGGAAAGACAACAAATACATCTCTCAGTGCTGTATTAAACCTAAAAGACAACTTAATTTCAATTAGAAATTTTCCTACTCCGAAGACACAGAAAAATGTAAGACAGTTTCTGGGAAAAATAATTTTGTACCATGAATATATACCTACTAAGAAGTGCTAGCATACTTGAGCCGTTACACAATCTCCTAAGGTAGAAACAAAGGTTTCACTGGGATCAAAAATGTCCAAAAGCATTTGATTTTGTAAAAAAAATATTATGTGCTGAACCAGTATTAGAAATATTTGATAAGGATTTACCAATTAACATTTATACTGATGCATCTATAGAAGGTGTTGGAGCCATCTTGAAACAGATACAACCAGACGGACACGAAAAACCAGCGGCATATTTTTCAAAAAAACTAAATGCAGACAAAAGAAAAAGAAAGCTGTAAGTATACCTAGAATGTTTAGCAATCAGAGAAACCGTGAGATACTGGTAATACTGGTTAATAGGTAAATCATTTACAGTTTATACCAACCACAAACCTCTGGAGAACATGAACTTAAAAGCAAGAACAGATGAAGAAATTGGAGATTTAACATATTACTTATCACAATACGATTTTAGTATACTTACAATACTGCCCAGGAAAAAATAATTTGGAAGCAGATTGTCTTAGTAGAAATCCAGTGCTAGAGATAAGTGATAACACAGACGAACAGCTGAAGATTGTCAATTTTATAGATCTGGATATTTATTCAGATATTTCTTTTTTCTTGTTTTTTTGTTTTGTAAGTGTATTTAATGAAGTTACCTATGTGTTTTTCCTTTTAGAATTTTGTCGATCTTTTAATACCTATGTGATATTCACTCTTAGTTTTTGACTCTTGTCTTGCCTAAATAATCTGAGTTAGGTACTGATAGTGTACTTAAAAAGAAACACCTAAGTAGGTTCCTATTCTTATCAATCTTTTGTTTTTTACATACATACATACAGAACCTCACGCCTGTCTCCCTTTGGGGTAGGCAGAGACAAGGGAATACCATATGCTTCGATCCATACATACCTCTTTCGCTTCCTCCTCGTTCATTAATCTTTTCATACATGATCGCCGGTTACGGGTAGGTACTTTTAACTAGGCCCTTTTTAAGAACGTCGCCAATTTGATCGGCGTACGTTCGCCTAGGGCGGCCCCTTCCGACAGCACCATCCATTCTTGCTCTGTACACCTCTTTCGTAAATCGACTTTCACTCATCCTTTCCAAATGTCCAAACCACCGTAGCATACCCTTTTCAATCTTAGTCACTACATCTTCTTTCAATCCGCATCTCTTTCTTATTTCACTATTGCGCACCCTAGCACTCAATTTCACTCCACACATGCTTCTCAACGCTCTCATCTCTACAGCATTAATCTTGCTTTCATGTCTCTTCTGCCACACCCAAGATTCACTACCATACATAAGCGTTGGCGCCAAAACTCCCTCAAGTACGGCAAGACGAGCCTTATTTGGTATAGTTTTGCTTGCCATTATCGAGTACATGGCGCCATTAATACAATTTCCTGCTTTTACTCTCCTTTCAATATCACCTTCACACTTCCCATCTCTTGTAAAAATGTTTTCCTTCTAAGTCGTGTCTCTGAGTATTGTAAGTATAACCTACTCCGTGAGAAAATACACTTTTGCTTAAAGATTTCTACATAGGCATTCAACAAAAACCTAATTTGTAAAAAAGCCGTTTAAAACAAAATGAAATTGTGAAGGCTGCGATGCTCGGGGATTCGTCAGGCTCTGCTCAGGGGTGGCGTTCATTTGTTTCCTGCACAATGGCGAAACCATTGTGCAGGAAACAAATGAAATCTAACTATTTAACAGAGTTTAAATATTTAATTGTGTAGGTACAAAGTATATAGGTAGGTTTACAGATCGATGTGTCTGTCTGAGGCTTGGTCGTTACGCGACGTAGATAGTTATTGAAACTATCTATTAAAGCAATAGAGGATAGCGGGTTTTCGGAGCCCACAACTATCTATTTTTTAGTAGCAGTTTTTTGTTATCACGTTAGGTACTCATTCGTAGCGATCGGCTCGACTCGACCGAACGCCATCTATCTATCTCTATCTATTTGTATGGGTCTTCTTGATCATTCATCGTAATTTTTTATTCAAACAACAACCACCTTTATCGTCTGACATTTAGATATCGAAGTCCTTTCGTGTAGAATGTGCGACGTATACTCCCTTTTTCCTTACCTACTTGTCTTATTTATTTTATTGGCATCTTTTGAAATCAAATCATGTCTTTTATCTATTTATATTGGAATTAAAAATAAAATGAATATAAAGCACTAATTATACATGGTCAAATAATAAATAGATAAGAAAGTTATTTATCAAACAATAAAAATAAGTTAAAATAAGTAATGAGTATTAAAATATAACCTAACTACAACGCCAACTCTAGTTTAATTAGTTTACTGAAATTCAGATAGATGTCATTGATTTAAAAATATAAGTACGATCGTAGTCTCGTTTGAAAAAATTACGGGTTTTTATAAATATTAATTTTATCATTAGTGGAGACATTAATTGTAAATTATTTTCATTTAACTTTCTCGAAAACGCTCTATGTTACAGACGACTAATAAGTACATAATTATCAATCAATCGATGCATCGAACGCATTAAGTTCATCGAACGGAAAGCGCGCGAGTTCGCGGCGGTGTGAGTGATAAAAATTTATTGGGATTAAAAGACTTTGACTCTTATGCCATAGTAGAAAGAGGGAGGAAGTAGGTTATCTTCATACAAACGCACCGCGCGCGGCGAGTATGTGCGCGCCATAGTATCTATGCACCGCCGCACGCACACATACACAAAATCTCGCGGTGATATCGAAGCGCCAGTCGGGGCTAACTCCGCACGAGGTTCACGCGCGCGTCACGGCTTTTCGACACCGCGATGACTGATAATAGTCGCAATAGTCGAAACCGAAGAAAGTATTTTTCTGTAGCTAATTTGTAATTTTGTTATGATAATGAATAAATGTGTGATTTGATTCAATAGATATGTTTGTATTATTTATGTTTGTAATTATTAAAAATAAAAACAAATACTTATTGTCTATTATGTGTACAAACACTCATAAAAAAACTGACTAGTATATAACTAATCAAATAATTTAAACACAAGCTCTTAGTCTATAAATATTTATTAGCCGTTTGGATTCGACGACAACCGAAGCCGACGAAACATCGGTTTATTTTATCCCTTTTTCATAAATAATACTGCTCTGAATCTTTACAAAAATTCTGTAGGAAAACCATTGTTGAACTTGATTGACTAATGATCACTGAATCAGTTATACAGACATGAGTTGTTGTATTTGGCAAGGGCCGGGCTTTAAACTAATGATCGTGCTCATCACCACCCCGCGCCGCCGCCATCCGTCTGTTGGCCCGTCGCCCTATTTTTGATCGTAAAAAGTTTCATCATCGTTTAGATAAAACTGACCTTACAAACCCAATACCCAGATAATACAAGTAAAAAACACAACTTTCCGACCCTTGCCAATTTATAGACATTGATTGAATTAAAATTTAGCTAAAAGTGACAACCCTGAGACAGTAGGCAATTATATCGCGGATTGGGCCGGAGTTAACCTACTTCCTCCCTCTTTCTACTATGCTTATGCATTTGATAATAGGTGCGTTCTTTTTTGTATGTTATGTGCATATTATCAAATTATGATTGATTTGATAGAGTATAGAAGAAATGAAAATTTGAACTTTTCTTTGAGGCACTTGTATGCAATTATTGTTTTTCTAAGTTTTTAAAGCTTGTGGGTTTTGTGAATTAAAGTGACCGAATGGATTTTTGACTGTGATAATAAACGAATGTGTACCTATAGAAGTAATCCGTGTAAATATATCGTGTAAGTAATTGTAAATGTATCGCCCTCAGTGAACATTTTAAAATTTTTTCTTTAGTTAGAAAGGTGACAGTCGATGTAAGGAAAAGTTGATTGCGATTTATAAAATGTATTGTAATGTTCCAACCCTTCACTCTTGTAAAAGAAGCAGCTTTCAAAAACTTTTCAAGTTGGATTCCTGGCTATGAGCTGCCAAGCAGGAAGACTATTTCTAATGTAATGATCCCCGCACTTTATGAGCAAACTAAACAGCAGGTTCATGAAGAACTTTGCAATATTGGGTTGAGGGACAATTATAACTGTGCCTTACGAAAAGGTCTACAGCCAACGAAAGTTACTTGCTTGTGACGGGACACTACATCAATGATCAGTTTGAGCTCAAATCAATACTAATTGAGTGTTCACACTTTCAAGAAACGCACAGCAGTGCAAACATTCTAGAAAAATTGCTTGCAATTACAAATCAGTGGGGTTTGCGGCATAAAATAAATTTTGTAGTAACAGATAATGCAGCCAATATCCAAAAAGAGGTCACAGATATTGGATGGAAACATTATGGTTGCTACAGCCACACACTTAATTTGATCGTTCAAGATTCTATAAGAATAGTCGCAGAGAATTAAAAAAAAATGAAAAAAATTGTGCGACATTTTAAAACAAGCAGCACAGCCTTAGAAAAGCTAAAGGCACAATCCACAGAGCACCCGAATAGAATTCCAAAGAGACTTAGGAGCAAGTTAAACTAAGAAGGAATTTCTGAAATTCTCACAGGAACAGGAAGTATTGTTACTTTTTAATTTGTATGAAAAATCTTGTTCCTTGAGTGCCCGGATGTGATACATAAAAGTTCTTCAATGAGTGACTGGCTGTGTTAAATATAAATAATGCTTATGCAGTTGCGGGCAAAAGCTAAAAAAAAGTAAAATGGCACGTACAGTACTTTAATAAAAAGTACTGTACGTGCCAGCTTGATATTTTACAGAGGAGAGCCTGCTGTGCTTGCTGTGTGCTTGCTGCTTTAAACAACTTGCCCAGTTTAAATAAACTTTTCAGTCAGTGTTTCAAATTTAAGTATACATTATAAGCCAGAAATAAAAGATAAAAGACGTGTGGCACTCGGAGACTGCCGCGGTAAAGCTATTGCATAGCATTTTTTATCAACTTATGCAATTATAATTAATTAATTATAAATAAAATAATGCAATAATGTTTGATCTAATATGAAGTTCTACAAGTTCCTAGTAGATGGCGCTGATTGTTTATTAAAGCCCGCATGTAAAGTTATGAAATCAAAGTATCACCACTGTGCCCACAAAGCAGATACATAGTAGAGCTGCTGTAAGCAAAGTTGCACAGCTTCAATTTGGGTTGTCCTGACGTCACAGCTTTTAGTTCAAGCTATTCCTCGCTAGAGGCATTGGCGTCATTTCGTCGCTGACATCTGTGAAGTATGTACACGTGTAGATATAAAAAAAATTAAATCCTCTATTGTTTCTCGATGTAAAATTTAGTTTTCTATACTTTTATAAAGGAATTACATCGACAATCCAAATAAAATGAACTTACCACGAAGATAATTTCATTCATAATTATTTTTTACAAATTATTTGTTTTACAATTATTTGTGTCCAAAATTCCAGATTGTTATTTGTTGCCTAGGTGATTTTTATGCCGCGAAAAAATGTTGCGCTATCTAGCGTCAAGTAGAAATACTTTTATTTCGCGGTTTTTTCTGATAGATTTGGAACGTATGAAATTTCGCTAAAAAACTAGAGCCACCTAGTAAAGTATAGCTGAACTTTTTTGATGATCATGTGAATATTTTAACCTTATGTTTCAACCGGTTTTTACTTCTCGCTACTAGGTGACTAATGCTTCTTCAGAGGACTAATGCCATCGCTTGTTTGCCTATGATTGGCCATAACCCACCGCATACCCCTCCCGCACCCCGCCCGTAGGCTTCACTTGAGTCCCTAGAAAAAACTGGATAGGGCAGCTCCTTCGGTCGGATTGGGGGGAATTTCTGGATTCGGTCCCCACGCTCAAGGCCCGCGATAGAAGCTATTCAATAGCTTAAAAAAACTCCAGAACCGAAATTTACTTTTTATTGTTCCATGCGGGAATTGAACCTGCAACCTCGCGATTGGCGTAGATGCGTCTAGATCACTGCACTACGGAGACTGGACAATACCAGTAGAAAAGGTTGATAAAACAATACATGTCTTAACTATTTAATATTATGTACCCACCTACCTGATGAAATCTTCTGAAACATATAAAACCTTTTTTTAATTTTATTAAGTTAGGTATGTTATTTCACCACTAAGTATTAGCCTCAGAAAAAAACTATTATACTTCATGTCCCTAGGTTATATTTTTATTTATGTTCCTAGTTAAAGTGAAATGTGTATTTATTGGAATATGCCCACTTTTATTGCATCTCTGTATAGTATAGTGGTTAAGTTTATCCGTTAAGAGCGTGAAAATCGTCTTTTCTAACTGATTTCACTATGGAACACCCCAAACCTAACAGTTTTCGAGATAATCGACTTAAATATATTTTTTTTTTAAATTGCCGATTTCTTGCTATTAAAATTCATATTTTAATTTATTTGTTAAACGCAGAATAAGATGCTCTATTATCTTAACAACAAAAATTCTACCTAGGATTACTACACACTTAGTTCTGTCTGAGCGATTGAAAGTTCAATTAATATTTTTTTTTTACAATTGTCTTTTCTATTAAGTATATCCAAAAATATTGTTACGGCAGAAGTTCGGTAGATGTGTTAAAAAACATCTACATTTTGTCAGCTACCCAAGGTATAAAAATCTAGACTTCTATTAGACTTTTATTAAAATTCATAGAAAAAATCTTACTTTCATAGGCGATAGTGGACATAAAAATAATTAAGGTTATGGAGCTTGATTTATTCATCATCATCATCATAACTCTTTGTACCTAATGAGCCCACTGCAGAGCTACGAGTCTCTCCCCTGGGTGACGAGGAGGTTTAGGCCATAATCCACCAAGCTGGCCCAGTGCTGGTTTGTTGGATGTCAGAATTTTCAGGGCGCCGAAATGGCTTCTGACAAACCGTAACCAATACTGTATACAAGTGTACGGCACCCGGGAGCGACTGCTTAACGTGCCCTCCGAAGCACGGAAGTCGCCGTGAGAGATGTATGGTCGGTGGTCGCCCATCCAAGTACCGACCGCGTCGAACGTCGCTTAACCTGTGATATCGTATGATACACACATTAACCTCGGCGCCACTGCGACTTAATTTATTAAACGAGATTAAAACCAATATCTTTGTTTTGTTCTAGATGTCTGGACTGCAACCACCCGAGATCTTGAACCAATGCTGCACTGAGCAACCAATGCTGGCAATGTCTGTTCGTGAACAGTCATTCTCGTACTTTTCACTATATCACACACTACAAATGTATTCCGGGAAATATTTTTTCCATCACGGCTCCCCCCTTAAGTGCCAACAGAAGGTAAATATTTTTATATACATTTAAATATCTTTGAGGCAGAGTTCGTCGGAATCATAAGATTTCGAAAAGTGTAGCATCAATGTTTTTTATACGATTTATTTAGAATAATAATGTGCTCCTTTTATATTTCTCTTTTTATATAGGTATTATACCTTGATCAATGTGAGTAGGTTTGATTCATAGAATGAGAATGTGGGTAACATTATTCATACACTTTGCCTATATCACTATGCCTGGATTTAAATTGTTATAGTAAATGTAAGGTTTTTGGAGTACACAGTGCTTTAATTTAGACGAATAAGATTTCAAGACCGTGTGTGTTAATTCGGCAAGATGTGAAGATCAAGCAAGAACAAGTTGGTCAGTTTGATGGAGTCATACAAGAATGTGCTCCTTATTCATAAAATGCCTATACCCATGTTATTAATACAATGTCTTTACCCATAATGTTTCCGGAGTACACAGCGTTTTTATTGCGAAGAATCAGATTTCTCGAAAGTGTGTTTATTCCGTGAAAAGTGATGGTCAAGAAGGCAAGACAGAAGAGGTTACACAATACCTATCTATACATTGATAGCATATAACTATATCAGGGTCGACAATCAACGACCCCAATAATTCATTGACTTACATGTTGACAATAAAAGCTATTTTTGAATACATCGCGTTTTCTTTAAGGAGAACTTCAATGCACTCCCTATCTGCAACTAAGTACTTATTTAAGCACGAGCAGTGTATTATTTCTTGATAGAAGTTTTGCCTTGCTTTCAATCTTATTAATCCATCATTGTTATAAAGCGATATCAGCGATATACATTGTATATAACTATATCAGGGTAAGTAGGGTTCTACTGTCTATACCCAATAATTCATTGACTGTACACGTTAACAATAAAGGCTATTTTTGAGTAAATCGCGTTTTCTTTAAGGTGAACCTGTCTATACCCAAATAATTCATTGACTGTAAACATGGACAATTAAAGTTATTTTTCAGTACATCGCGTTTCTTCTCTGCGAGTAGAGAGCCCGACCGCCCTCACGCCGGACTGCAATAGAAGTAATTTTTGATACTTAGCAGTTTTGCAATGATTTCAATGTAATTAATTCATTTTGCGGAATGTTTTCAGTGACTGGTATAGAGCACACCAGTACGGCTCCCGGCCGGCCCCAGTCAGCCGCCCGCGGCGTGTCGCGGAGAGCAGCCCTACCGCCCCTGTGGATTAGTGGCGGAAAACGCGACAAGTCCGAGTGTCGAGGAACGTGAGCAATGATTTCTTACTATTCTAAGTATTATTTATATTTACTTCAGATCTTCGGATGATTTTTATTATCAAGTTCAATATTTTTATATTTAAAAGTTCAGACCCTTTTCATGTTTATAGTTCTATCTGTGACTCCTTTGTATTCGCTTGTCTCAATGCAAGTGTTACAAAATATTGTTCTAAAAATTCCATTTTATAACGCTGTGAATATGTGTATAGGTTTTGTTTCTGGATATGTGGCGCCCGTTGAAGCACTGCGATGTAAGACAGGCAGTTGGACGTATCTTGTCAGAAGGCAGCGGGTGCTGCATCAGCTCACAACGGTGGGGAGCTGCCACAATACATTACCCTTTTTGCTTCACTGTACCTAGTTATAATGAGGGAAAAAACATTATTTTGTCCTTACTCACATTCTTGTACCTACCATAGTTTTTCACGCATTTCTAAATGAAAAGTAAAGAGTTATTTTTAATATTTCAGGGCCTATATTTAATATATACCTATTACTATACAATATATTTATTTGAGCCATGTTTTGGCATCGGCTACCTCCCGCGTCGCCGGCCAAACTTCTCAGGGCACAGGGACACAACAAGAAACGTGAGCAATATCATAGTTCGATTTGTGACTGTTCCAGTGAGTAGGTAAACAGATTGTTGCTTATAGGAAGTTATACGTTAATATGCAGATAATATAATAGTGGTTGCCACCTAGTAATCCTTTTGTGAAGCAACTCAGCCGACAAACATGGTATTCAAACTTTAAAGTAAAAGTTAATACTCTTTGGATGTTTATATGTTAGTAGAGGCTACCCTTTACGTTAACTTTTCTATATATTAACTTCTCTTGATATTCTACTGCTTGTCTACCCGAAAACTTTTATAGCTACAATATACCATATTGCAACGTCGTGAAGACAGTTCTGCCGAATGTTTCAGTGACTGGTTGGTAAACAACGGCTGCCGTCTCCGGCTGCGCCGGCTGCCGGGTCGCTGCCCGGCTGTTGACACCAGAGAAACATTTCGATGAGCATTTCGTTAGTAATATTATTATTCTGGCCCTTGACATGATCATAATATTCTGTAACTTTTATGATTGGGTGCATAGTTATTTTCTTTTAAAAGTCTGCTAAACAAAACCACTATGTGTCAATTTAATAGTCCTTCACAATGTTCAAGAAAGCTTCACACGGTTTCAGATTCCGAGTGATCGGCTGCGGCATGGACAGTCCTGGTTTTGAGTCCCAACATTCGCAGCGCTGGGGTGAATAACCTGAAATGAAGCAGCATTTGTGAATTTTCGAGTGAGTATAAGTGCTTACGTACCTATTGGAAATAATCAATGTTGAGCAGGTGATATAAATATGGATGTCCACTTATCTTTTCGTTAAGCAATGTTACTTATAAACATGATTTTTATTTATATGTTCAGATACTTTTGATGTTTCTATTTCGTTGCTACTCGCCGCAGTGACGTATAATGACTGCTTTATATTGGTTATTTTCGAAAGAGCATTTTCTTCCAAGACATAAACTGTAATGTATAATTTGTTGTTGTGCTATTTGAAAGAGCAGTGGGAGGAGACCCCTGGCGCGCTGCACAAGCACAAGCGAGGAGTATGGAGAGTGGAGCTCCGCCTCGCAGTGAGCCGCCCACCGGCCGCCGGGCGCAGCAGCCGCTGCAGATGAGTGCCTTTCCTTCTCATTTCCAAAACAGTTAAATTAACATGGTTCAAAGCCTTGTTGTAAACAGTCTAATTATCTGGATCCCGGGCATTTTCAAATTGAAAGTATAACGTACTAGATACCTCTCTAGTTCAAGCCCTTGTTAATAATTACCTAATTACAAATATTGTGGTTTAAGAAGTTTATTTTCCAAAATAAAAGAATACAATTCACTTGTCTTCGAGAAATACAATTTGAAATTCAGTAGTGTACAGAGTGGACTTAGTATTAAAATATTTCATATTTATCTACAAAACAAAGTTCAAAAAGCTCTTAATATATTTTCAATAACAATTGTACTATGTACCTATTCATTTCAATTAACAAATTTCGACATAATTTTTTATTTTTAATAAGAGGGTAAAACTATATTTTAAACAAGGAAGTTTATAGTGCAGACAGTCGCTATTACGTATCTTAAGTCATTACGAATATTCATCGTCAACATGGCTTTCAATGGCAATCACTTTAGATTTATTTAATGTAGTATGGGGTGTGCGAGTGTGAATCATATAATTAAGACTAATATACGTTGTAAATAAATGTATGTTATTTTATTATTATATTATTATTGTGAGTAGGCATGTACCTATTTATTTAGAATGAAATGTCGTAGTGCTTTTTTATACAATTGAGGTGATTGAATGTCTTTGATATTATTTGGCAGTTTGTTGTATAGTTGCGCGCCCTCGAATAATAAGTTTTTTTTTTCCATAGTTAGTTCGCGGATATTGAAAGCCACTTGTCGTTTAATATTTTTCAGGAAAACAAGACATGCCCTCCGGCCCCGGTCGCCGGCCCCTAAACTGCGGCAGGCGACTCCGACATGATACAAGTATGTATTTCGCAAAAGATTTTGACTAATAAGTTTGGTGTGTATGCCTTCAATGAAGGTAATAATTTGGTAAATGGGTAATCTCATGAACCAGCGTTCCGCTAATTTTAGAAAACTACAACTAACTGACACCTAAAAAGACTATATTCGGATTTTGGCTACTTACAAGTTTGTTCAGGAGGTACTTAATGCACTTAACAATAAAAAACACACAATAGGTATTATGTTGGACATGACAAAGGCTCAAGGATTAAGAGGATTTACAAAGGATTAAGTTCAGCATAAAATACTCTTGTCCAAATTATATAAGATAGGAATCCGTGGACAATCTCACGATTGGCTTACTTCATATTTGAAAAATAGAGAGCAGTACGTAGAGATAGATTATTTTAATTATCAAACTAAATAAATAGAAAAAGTTCGCTCATCATTATTATTAACTAATAGTTCTATCCCACAAGGTAGTGTTCTTGGTTGTTTATTGTTTTTGATATATATTAATGAACTCCCTAATATTCTAAATGATTATTGCGTGTGATTTGCCGATGATATGTCCATCCTTGTTTCATCGCCAGATACTCAAACTCTTAAAAATAATATATTGTCCTCTCTGGCCTCTATAGACAACTGGATGGCAGAACACAGCTTAGAAATTAATTTAAAAAAGACAAAGCTCATCCAATTTCAACCCTACCAAAGAAAACCTATTGATATAGCAATAAAATTTAAAAATAACGATATGGAAATAGTAGAAACGTTTACACTTCTAGGCCTCGACATTGACTCAAATCTAAATTGGAAAACACACATACAAAAAGTAAGACGAAAACTTTCTAGTTTCGCGTATGCGCTTCGAGAAACAAAAAAGACGACTGACGTAGAGACTGCTATTTCATGTAGAATTTAGTAAAAGATAGTTCTTGCTAGTTTAGATATTTATTCACTAAATTCTTATAGATAAATGAAGATGTAAAAGCTAGATAGTAAAGTTGCTAGTTATGAGTACACGCGTCGCGGTCGACAGTTAGTTATGCACTGGTTAGGTAAATTGCTTAGTAGCGACGCGCTGAATACAATATGCTGACATTACACTTAGAAAATGTTCGGTTAGCCCGAACATCTTCCCGGGGGAGACAAAAAAAAGGTAAATGATGTAAGTATAAAGCAACAATGATGGTGAGACAACATGATGGGCATAGTTAATATTACAATATAAAACTAATATATAACTAAAATTATTAAAATTATCAAAATAGTCTTTAGAAATTAGACACTCTCAGTTAGGGTAAATGTCGGTTTACGTCGATCGGGTACCGTGCCACGATCTTGTTTACCCATACGCTTTAATTTATAATCACTCTCACACTGACACACACACTTGACACTCGCACTAGCACTAGCGCAGTCCCCGCCCTCGTCCGGGCGGGCTCCGACCGCTGCTGCCGCTCGCTCGCCGCCCACGGCCTGCGCTGGCACCCGCCAACGCCGCCGCACGCGCCGCCACGCTAGCGCCGCTCCTGCTGCGGTGACTACCGCCAGCAGAATGTAGATAACGGTGTAGTGGTGGATGTCGTGGACAGACACCTCATCTAGGGCGTCGCCCTCTGTTTGCTCCTTCAACAGCTGGATACTTTGATCTATTTTTTCTAAGGCCTTTCTATTTCGCTCTGTCTCGGGTTCGTTCGTGTCAAGCAGCGGCAAAGTCAAATTAAACAAATGGTTTATTGGAGGGATCTCCGGGGCGATAACATCTGCTCGAACATGTAAAGTTGTCGATCGTAAAAGCTTGTGTGGATATATAAGAAAGTCATCGGTTTTTAACATACAATCATTTGGAATTACCGCTATGCCAGCCCGTGCCAGATGATATGAGGTAACTTGATCTCTTCCACAATAAAGTCTAGCCGTACATTGTTGATAGCAAAAGTACATGTAAGTATTGATATTGTTTAAGTTGACCCACATGTTACTACAAACAGCTGTTTCAAATCGACAAAACGACCTCGCTGAATCTGCAGATTCGCATAAGTCGTAGTTCCCGGTCAGGTGTTCAATAGGCGCCAGCAGATAACAAAGGTAGGTATCGGACTCTCGACGTAAACACTCGCTTATAACATGCTCGGTTATAGTTATGTAGGTATCCTTTCATAAATTAATTGCTACATATTTTGATCGAGGTATAAAGGTTCTCATAGTATTATTTCTAGTCAGAATAGGTATCGGTATAAGTTTATATAACTCGTAATTATCTCTTAATATAAGCGGTATTCTAATTTCAAATAGTAGGTATTCTCTAGATATTCTAGTTTTAATTTTAAGGATTGAATATATTTTACGTAAGTCGTTGTGGATGTTCTCTATAGGTAAACTCAGGTCGGACGGTAGCTGGGTAGATATAATGCTTAGTTCGCTTAATAGTTGTTCAGGAGTGATAAGATGAAAGTTGAACTTCCCATGATAAATGTCAGTTATTTGATCTAATAACATGCCTTGGATTTCTTTTAAGTTATGTAACATATTACTGGCGGCCAGGGCACCTAGTGTGACCTCATTTTCTAAGTGATTTATGTTTATTTCACTAGCTAAGTTGTTTAAGCTTTGTTCTAATACATGTAAGTTTTTATGTATACTCTTATGTTGATTGTCCATCGATTCCGCAGTACGCTTAAGTAGGTTATACTCGGCTTCAACGATTGAGGTTTGATTCCGCCATAAGCTCGCTAGATGATGCTGATCGATTCGTATTTGAGATATGTCTCGCTGGTACTGTTCCGCAAATCTTTCGTCAAGTACACCGAACAGATAATTTGACAGGTAGCCGACTCCGTTTATGAGCCCCCGTCGACGTCGAGGTCGTGCGCTATCGTGCTGACTTAGCATCATCACATTATAATATTGTAATTCCGAATAGCCATGATGTAGTTGTGTTGATATTATATTGCAGTATGTAGATTGATTAAGTTTAGAGCAAGTTTGTTCCAGTTGTTTGATGTACTTATTTAAGACGAATGAACCTTGCCAAAATGGGTCCATTTCGTAATAAACCACTAGTTTCCATTCGTCTCGAATTACCTGTAGATTCGATATTTTGTCAAAATAGAGTCCTTGAGAAATATTAAATTGACTTGTGTGTAGTTCGCTCTGTACATTCGTGAGAATATTTAGAAAAAGGATCATAGAAAACAATATACTCATAATGTTGCGTTTGAATTTTGGTTTGCGGGCCACGACCGCGGATGTAAGTTGGGTTTGAGGTTCAACCGTTTGATGTACAGGTAGAACTGACAGTTTGAGGACTGGTCGCTTCATGATTCCATTTTTTGTTTTTAGGGATACCACCCTGACAATTCCATCACTGCCAGGATGCAGCTCCACTACTCTTCCCATTGACCATTTACCCGGGGGAAGATGTTCTTCATGAATGCACACTATGTCGCCTATGCTTATGTTTTGATATTTTTTGAACCACTTGCTTCTCACGGTTAGTTGGGTTAAATATTCGGTTTTCCATCTTTTCCAAAGATCTTCTAATAGTTTTCTTATCAGTTGCCATCTTGTTCTCGCATCTTTTTCCGTCTCAATAATAGTCAAATCAGCTCTATAGGTAAGAAAAATGATGGAGTTAAAACCTCAAGGTCTTCCGGGTCTTCGGAAAGTGCCCACAGCGGCCGCGAGTTAAGGCACGCTTCGATTTGGGCCAGGAGAGTAGAGTACTCCTCGAAAGTTAATTTTTGCTCTCCGATTACAGGTTTGAGATGACCTTTGAGACTGCGAATAGCTCGTTCCCATAACCCAGAAGCACTTGGCCATGATGGGGCCTGGAAGTGCCATTCAATATTCATCTCGGTGACTTCTTTTAAAAAATCTTGATCAACAATTTGTGCTAGCTCAAAAAGTTCCTCCTGAATATTACGATTTCCTTTGATGAAATTAGTCCCGTTATCGCTATAGATATGGTGGGGTGCTCCACGTCTGGCAGCCATCCTCCGAAGTGCTGATAAGAATGCAGCGCTTGATAGATCGGAGACTAATTCGATGTGTACGGCCTTCGTAACCATGCAGATGTACCAATGCCGTACCAAACCAGCACAATGTACCCTTTCGTTGTTTTTATACCCCGACCACGATTCGACTTTACATCTACAAACCCAGTTAAGTCTACTCCCGTATGATAAAAGGGTGCCGCCGGAGTAGTACGTGGTTCGGGTAGAGTACCCATCAATTGGTGCTGAAATTGAGGGTTATGTTTTCGACAAGGTACGCACTTCCTAAGTTGCTTTTTCACAGCTCTGTTTCCTCCTACTATCCAATACCTTTGCCGTAACCACGTTGCCGTGAGGCTGGCTCCTCCATGGAATGTTTGAAGGTGGGCTTCTTCGATAAGTAAGGTTGTTAAACGACTGTCGTGAGGTAGTATCGCTGGGTGTTTTGTTTCAGATTTAAGTTGAGATTTTTCCAATCTGCCACCGACCTTCATTATACCATCCTTGTCAATAAACGGATTTAAATTAATTAACTTGCTATTTGGTTTG
The DNA here is from genome assembly GCA_944452665.1 of Stenoptilia bipunctidactyla. Taxonomy (NCBI): domain Eukaryota; kingdom Metazoa; phylum Arthropoda; class Insecta; order Lepidoptera; family Pterophoridae; genus Stenoptilia; species Stenoptilia bipunctidactyla. The sequence goes on along the minus strand of CALYBW010000190.1, from coordinate 16,259 downwards.
ATACAATTTTGTTGAGTTAGCATTTTGAATTCCTCGCTAAATTCATTTCGTTGTACATACTTAATAATGAGCCGCTTTGCTTCGCGTAACTTATGTAACGTGAGATAGTTAGTATGATGTTTACGTTTTGTAAGTGCTCGTAGTATCCAGGCAATTATTGATGTAATTTTTCTTATCGAACTATGTTTGAGTAAGAGCTCGTTAATAATGCTGGGTTCCGTAGGCTTATTTTGGACGACAAGGACCTGATTTTTCTTAATTTCTAATTCAGTTACAAACTTTTTTTGCTCTTGCTCTCGTTCAAAATTATTCAGCCAAGTGGGACCTTCCCACCACAAACAATTTTTAGACAGTTGAGAAGCTAGTTGACCCCTGCTTACACAGTCAGCAGGGTTTTCTAATGATTTAACGTATCTCCAACTATTTTTAGTTATTATGGGAGTGATAAGTTTTACTCTATTGCTTACAAAGGGCTTCCATCTACCCAGATCTCCTTGCAGCCAGCCTAGTACTACTTTAGAGTCGCACCAACCATATACTTCAATTTTATAGCTATTTAATGTATTTGAGATCTTATGCATAAGTTTTGATAGTAGCTGCGCTCCACTTAGTTCTAACCTGGGTAGGGTGATCTTTTGTGTTTGAGGTACCAGTTTGGTTTTTGCTGCAATAAGTACAATCTTAGTATGGTCTTGTTTTTGTACCCGGGCATACACAACACAGGCATACGCTCTCAATGACGCGTCACAGAAGCCATGCAACTGGATGCAATCACCTTCACAGCTACCTATCCACCTAGGTACCTCACAGAATTCTATGTTTTCGATATCTTCTCTCAATTGTGTCCACTCAACTAAAATATCGTCAGGTACCACGTCGTCCCAGCTTAGGTTGGCCTGCCAAACCTTTTGAAACAAAACCTTTAAGTTAGTTACCACCGGTGCGAGCCACCCTAAGGGATCAAATATTTTTGAAATTTCGCTTAACAAAACTCGCTTAGTCGGCCTTGATGCTAGATTTTTCGTTAATTGATGTTTGAAAGTAAATTTGTCCTGTTTAACATTCCAGCTTAATCCTAATGTTTTTGTGCTGTCCGACTTAAAATTAAATTGATTGCTCTCCCTCCTTAGATTCTGTTCGATATTTTCGATTAACTGCTCGCTATTAGAGGCCCACTTTCGCAAAGTAAACCCGCCTGATTTTAAAATATTGTTTAGATTTGTTATTAATATTTGACCTCGTTCGATAGAGTGGAATCCAGTCAACAGGTCATCCATGAACAGGTCATTTTTTAGTATTTTTGCAGCGTCTGCACATTTTGATCTCTCGTCTTCTGCTAGTTTATGCAACGTCCTCATCGCTAGGAAGAGCGCTGCTTTCATTCCATATGTAATGGTTGCTAGTTTATAAGATTTTATTAGCTCGTTCTTACTGTCACGCCAAACTATTTTTTGGTAGGCCTGATCTTCAGTATGACATTTAATCTGGCGGTAAATTTTTTCAAGGTCACCGGTTACTACGAATTGATATTGCCTCCACTTGATGATTAAAGATTGAAGGTCTTTTTGCAGATTTGGGCCGCGAAGTGAGACATCATTTATACTGACCCCTGTTGATGTTTTCGACGAAGCATTGAAAACCACTCGAAATTTATTGAGGCCGCAATCCGTTTGTGGTTGAACACAGTGGTGAGGTAAGTAGCATCCTTGAGCTGTTAAATCCTGGTTGCTGCACTCTTCCATATGGCCCAAGTCTCTGTATTCTTCTATAAATGCCTTGTACTGCGCTGCTAGATGATGTTGTTTACTCAGCCTTTTTTCTAAGCTTAAGAACTGAGCTATAGCTATGGTCTTTGAATCCCCTAAAGTATGAAGCTCAGACCTTTTAATAGGCAGCCTGACTACATACATACCGTCAGATTGACGTACCGTAGTGTTTTCATAAAATTGAAGACACTCCTGGTCCTCACTAGTCATTTCAGAGTCATCATTAATGTCCTCAATGTTCCAAAATTGTTTTATCTCGTCGATGTTATTTAACGCTACATTGCATTGAAATGTTTGTAACATACTTCCACAGATAATCCAGCCTAAACGGGTTTGTTGTACTATTGGTTGTGAATTATTGTCACCTTTCAGGATTCCACTTAATATTATTTGAGAATAGACCTCCGCTCCGAAGAGAAGATCCACAGGACGCTTCAAATTAAACTCAGGATCTGCTAGCTGTACGCCGTTTAAGTGTGACCAAGTCGGTTTTGTGAATGATTGCGTAGGTAGATTTTTGATTAAATTATTCATTATGAGTACCTCGGTATTAAAATTGAAGTCGCTTTTTACGGAAGATACTTCTATGTTAATTAAGCCCTTGCTGTTGTTACTCTTGGCTCCTACTCCAAAAACAACTCCACTGCATGCCCTACGTTTGATACCTAACCTTTGGGCCGCGTTCTCCGTTATCAACGATATCTGTGACCCCTGATCGACCAAGGCGCGCATTGTATGTTTGGAGCCATCTGCGGCGGTGACGTGTACTAAGGCTGTTGCAAGTAGTACTTGAGATTCATCCCCCTGCGACACATGTGAAGTACTTGACACGTGTTTCGGCGTGGCCACGCCGGAAGTAGATGGCTGACCTTGTAGGCATGCATCGTGTAGCAACGTATGATGCTTCCTTTGACAATTGCGACATGTTTTTGTGGAAAAACACTGGCTTCCATTATGATCAAATAAGCAGTTTTTGCAAAGGCGATTTTGATTTACGATTTTCATCCTTATGTCGTGCGGCGTCTTTATAAATTGATCGCATTGATATAAAAAATGATCCGCTTTACAAAGAAGACATTTGACACCGAGTTGCACTGCGCTTGATTTTAATGTAGGTTTTGTTATGTTATTGTATGATGAATATATTTTATTCTGATTATGGTTATTGTTCGAAGTTTTATAGTTGGACTTAAGAAAGCTTGGTTTACTAGGTTTGGTGGAATCTTGTTTTCTATGGGATGCTTCTAAGGTGGTAAACTTGACCTCCAGAAACTCAATGAAAGGTTGTAGTTCCGGAAGTTCACGTGGGTTCTTCAGTGATTCGATATAATCTGAATGGGTATCCGCGTCGAGCTTCTGTGATAATAGGTGTACTAAAATAGGGTCCCAAGTACTAATATCAACCCCAAGATTTTTTATTGCGTGTAGATTTTCTAGGATGATGTCATGAAATTTTTTAATTTGACTCATAGACTGTTGTTGAATGTTAAAAGCTTAGAATTGAATTCATATGAGACGAGAAAATCAGTTTTTTGTTGTTATAGCGATTATTTAAGATTTCCCAACAGACTAAGTAGTTTTCAGATCCTACAGGCATATGTTTGATTAAGCTTTCGGCTTCTCCTCTTAGCTTGCTTTTCAAAAATTGCATCTTTTGTGCGCTAGATATTGAGGGATTATTATGAACAGCCTCGTAAAATAAATCCTTGAAAGAAGTCCACTGATTAAAGCTACCTGTAAAGGTTGGAATATCCATGACTGGCGTTGATTTCTCCCTATGGGAAACCGCCGACATCTTTCTGTTAATGGATCTTTTCAATCTGCAAAAGGTGCCTTCATGCGTAAGAAATACACCCTGATAAGATTGTTCTTCATCGCCATTCAGCTCCGCTTCAATTTCCCAGTGTAGTGTGTCGATGACAGCCCAGCGAGACTCCAGAGCTTTCAAGGTGTCCTCAAACTCCCACTTCTCGTTTATCTCCTCTAAATCGATGTTTGCTACCGTCCCGGAGTGAGCATCCGTGCGATCACCGTGATAGACGTGTTTATTATCTCCAATCTTATTTACAAACAATCAGAGAGTAATACTTACATATTGCAACTAATAAGTGAATTAGTGTTTTAATGAAAGTGTAATCGTAAAAACGATATAATTACATCAGCATAAAGTGAAGTTTAAGTGCCTAAATATACAAAAACAAAATTATAAATCGGTTGAAAAAGACCCGTTATACAGCTGAGTGAGTGCGTTTCGTCCGTGGCATCGAACAAAGCGTCGGTCATTAACCTACGACATACGGATTTGTGCGCCATATGATCGGTTATTTGGCAGCCCACCGCAACGTCTGAGGGGTCCGGCGGTAATTGGTTCGGTGTTGAAATCTGACATCGTAGGTTCAAACCCTGAACAGAACACAATTATTTTCTATTTTATTTTTATTTTCAATCTTTCTCTTTTTTTTTTTTTTGTTATTTTTTGTTAAACATTAATAAACGAAAAATGAGCTCAAAAACATGTTCTGGCTGTTTAAATGTAATTGAAGACAAACTATTTCTTTGCTGCAAAATATGTAGAAAAACCTATGATCTGGTTTGCGCAAACGTGCCGGAAAAACGTTTTTTTAATACTATGACAAAGATTCATAAGGAAAGTTGGAAATGTATCATGTGTATTAGCAAACTACCGAAAAAGGATAACACCAACACTCCGGTACGCTCCGAAGAAGTTGATAGGATTTCACGACGACGGGGAGCCGCCGTGGATAGTCCACCAGAAACCCACCTGCTTGACTCTCAAGTGCTCCTTTCAGAATCAGATAGCAAATCCACAAAAGAGGGTAATACAGTAGAGCTTTCTGAGGCGAATACAATAATGATTGAAATGCGTCTTTTTGCTGATGAAATGAGGGTAACTCGACATGAAATGAAACTCCTAAATGAAACTTTAATTAAAATCACGAACCGGCTGGATGTTTGCGAATCCCGCCTAGATAACTTTGAGGAGCGGTTAACTCGCATAGAATCTGTGGTCAGCAGCACTAAACAACTAACGCAAGTGGATGAGTTACAGGCATCAATATCACAACTGAAGGCAGACCTTAATGACCGTGATCAAGACTTATTATTGAACGACGTCGAGATATCGTGCATACAAGAGCTGCAAGGAGAAGGACTACCACACATTGCCATGACTCTTGCTAGCAAACTGGGAGTTCAGCTCTCTGAGCAGGACATAGTAAGCTGTGTGCGTGCCGGGCGCTTGCCAGCGACCGAGGCTGCACTGGCTGGCGGAGGCGGCAGTGCGCCGCGCCCGCGAGTCATCGTGGTGCGCCTGGCGCGCCGTGCTCTACGGGACCAGCTTCTGCGCGCGGCGCGCGTCCGCCGCGGTGCCACTACGGAAGACACCGGACTGCCCCTACCTCCAAGAAGGTTTTATATCAACGAGAGACTAACTGGGACAAACAGATCTTTGTTCTGGCAGGCGCGCGACATCGCGGGCCGTCTTCACTGGCGGTACGTATGGACGAGAGATGGGAGAGTCTACGTCCGTCGAGAGCATGGCCCGGGCTATCCGCGCCACCGCATCCGTTGTTTTGCCGACTTGGGTAGGGTTTTTGGGACAAACACAGTTAGCTCGGAAATTATTAGTGCTAATACTAAAGAAAGTTCTGCTTAAGCTAGCTTATCGAACAATTTCATTTTCTAGTTCGAATGCCTACTTGATTTTATGTTTCTTGGCTATTTGTAAGTTCAATATAATTTACGTTATAATATTTTTATGGCATTTTTATTATTATTTATGGTTTGTAGTATTAATTTGTTCTCATAGTATAATTTTTAATGATGTTACTAAAGAGATGCGAACATTTATTATAAATCTGACAAATGTCGAAGTCAAAAATGTTCAAAGAATTTCAGAATGTTCCCTAAATAAAAAAAATATGTTTTGTGCCAATATTTCAAATTTGATAAAATTTTTTACATGTAATTAATGTTTTTCCATGACTAAAAATAAGGAATATTTTAAAGTTGGTCTTTACAATCCTGGTTCACTGGGAACTAATCATGAAGAGCTGGTTGTGGCAGTGTTACAACACTCATTGGACGTTCTGGCCATAAATGAGACATGGTTGCGTTTAAATGAACAGGACAAAGCCCCATCTCTTCCTGGATATATATTTCGAGGTATACCTAGATCTTTGGAGATATGCAGTGGGCGCGGTGGAGGTGTTGGGTTTTACGTAAAAAAAGGAATAAAGTTTACCATTTGCGAACATCCCATTAGTTCACCTGTTGAACAAATGTGGATACAGGTTAAAATAAATAATAATAAGATTATAGTTAGCACAGCATATCGACCGGATTGGGTAAAAGTTGATACTTTTTTGGGGGCACTAACTGAATCGATTAACGCTCTTGGCCACTGTGATTACTGTGTTTTGCTTGGAGATTTTAACATCGATTTTCAGAACTCAAAATGTGTAAATTTGTCAAAACTTGTAGACTTCCTAAGTATTTTTCAGCTCAGTCAAATAGTAAATACTCCAACTCACTTTACCGATCACAGCCAATCTCTCATTGACTTGGTATGTACGGACGCGCATGTTCGATCAGTTGAAACGGATGTTATTGGTAGCAAATTAACAAATCACGCTATGGTCATAACTGAATTTACATTCAAAAGGCCAAAATTTGTCCCCAAAACTATTATCTGTAGATCACTGAAGAATATCGATTTTGAAAATTTCAAATCTGATCTTCAATCAGTAAACTGGATAAAGGTCTCTAAACTACAGGATGTTAATGTTATGGTCTCTGTTTTTAATGTTCTTTTGCTATCTTTAATAGATACTCATGCGCCTTCCAAAACAGTCACATTTAAAAACCAATCTCATCCGTGGATAACTCATAACATCAAACTAATGATGAGATTAAGAAATGCTGCGCATAAAAAATATCTCTGCACGAGGGCAGTAGGACATGGTGAATATTATAAGCAATTAAAAGTTCTTGTTAATAAAGCCATGCAACAAGAAAAACGAGCTTATTTCAAACATAATATCAACAATATTAAAAACCCTAAGGTATTGTGGAAGAATTTAAAATCAGACGTCCTCCCATCAAATTGTCACAAGGAGATTCCTGATCACCTTTGCTCTGCTGAGGAGATTAGTAAACATTTTCTCGATTTACCCGGTCTGAATGTCATAAGTCCTGAACAAATTAATTATTTTGAGTCGCAAAGGTTCGGCACATGTACATTTCGCCTAGCGTGTGTTGATGAAGGTACAATTCTAAAAATACTTAAGTCCCTTAAGTCAAACGCTGTGGGTAATGACCTTATTTCCTTGGACATGCTCCTTCTCACCTTACCTGATTCCCTTATTGCAATAACATCTATTATAAATGGTTCAATCTTATCTTGTACGTTTCCTGAACAATGGAAAACGGCAATTATTCACCCTCTTCCAAAGATTTCAAGCCCCTTGTCTTTCAAGGATCTTCGGCCTATTAGTTATTTACCGTGTTTGTCCAAGGTGATGGAGAAAGTAGTGTATTTTCAGCTTGTTGACTACTTGGAAGGTAACAACATCCTTCCTGAACTCCAGTCAGGTTTCCGGAAAAATAGGAGCACCACGACTGCCTTGATGGATGTCACAAGTTACATACTTGAAGCCCAGGATACAGGGTCTGGAACTATTTTGGTCCTCTTAGATTTTTCACGTGCCTTCGATACTATTAACATATCATTACTTCTTAGTAAACTTAAATATTATGGTTTTGATCTGAATACAACTGAATGGTTTTGCAGTTTCTTAAGTAATCGTCAACAATATGTAGAGTTGCAAAATACCGATGGCAAGACAAGTACTTCCTCTGTCTCAGCGGTAACTCGTGGTGTGCCACAGGGATCAATACTTGGGCCTTTGCTCTTTATTATATACAGTGCTGATATTATAAAGTGTATTGGAAACTGCAGGTATCACTTGTACGCTGATGATTTGCAACTTTACCTCTCGTGCGACCCAAACAACGTAAACTTAACCATTTCAAAAATCAATGAGGATCTGGCTCGAATCTCGCAATGGTCCACCGATAATTGCCTTCTTCTGAACCCAATAAAATCAAAATACATGATCATTGGTTCTAAGCAACAGATTGCTAAAATTACAAAAAGTAATCCACAAATCGTAATCCAAGGTGAACCGGTGAGCCGTACAGATTACGCGCGTAATTTAGGTGTGATTTTCGATTCTGCACTGCGATACGAGAAGCATATTCAGGAATTGGTTCGCAATTGTTTCTACCGACTAAAAGTTCTCTACAGGGTTCGTAATTACCTTACTATTCCTTTGCGCACCACACTAGTAGAATCTTTGGTGCTCTCAAAACTGAATTATGCGGATGCCCTGTACGGTCCAAGGTTGTTAGAAAGAACTAAGCATTTAATTCAGCGGACTCAGAATGCCTGTTTTCGGTTTTGTTGGGACGTTCCTCCGAGAAGTCATATTTCACCTTACATCAACCAAACCAAAACATTAAATATGAATTCTAGGAGAAATATTCACTTTTCTGCTCTACTATTTGGTATTGTGAAGAATCAAAAGCCTTTCTATTTATATAAAAAATTATCATGGTCCCCGGGTTCTAGACTAGCACGTCTCAAGGTTCCCAAACATAAGACTTCCGCGTTTCAGGGCAGTTTTAACTACACCGCTGCGAAAATTTGGAACACAATTCCTCCACCGCTTCGAAACCTCTCCTTTTCTGTACCTATGTTTAAAAATAAAATAAGAGAATTTTACCTAGAGAGCCAGTTGAAGGGTGTAGTAAAGTAATATGGTGTTTAGTTTTTAAGTTCAATTTGTTTGGGATTTACTATTAATAATAATATAATTTTGTATATACATGTCAAATGTCTTCGTTTTTTGTATATGTACTTATTATGTGTATTTAATTATAAGTTCTGTAATTTAATGTTTTCTTTTTGCTTACTGAATATTTAAAATAAGAATGCAGTATGTAGTTGTACTCCTCACTCCAGATGGTTGCAGCTGAAAATCAGCGCCACAGTCAACGCTGATGGCAAAATGCTGAGCTGCGCCCATTTCGGCATTTTCAATATTGTATTTATTTCTTTTTTGATTGTTGTTTTGTTAGTTTTTCTTTTTTATGCCGAATAAATGTGTTTCTTTCTTTCTTTCCTAGAGAACGCCTTAAAATTAATATACTGTTTTCGTAACATATCATCAAACCTACTCGATACACCCCTAGATACCTGATGCTGTGACGACTCGCCTGCTGATTGCTGACCGGCCTGCTGCTGGTCGGTGCTTGCCGCATGAGGTTGAGACTCGGCGCTAATTGATAAAGGCTTTGTAGTTTCCTGCTGCAAAGTTACCTCATGTGTATGCGACGGGGCTGGGCGCTTAGCTTTATACAAAAAGTCTTCCTGCTGCTTGAGTATGCTTGTTTTCAACTTCTTATAAACCGACATTGTATGCTCGTAGTCCCTGTTAATAAGATATGACTCTCCACGGATATCGTACCTTGAAAGTTCAACATGATTGCTTTCAAAATCCTTCCAGTAGGATTCTAAGGTTTGAAGCCTCCTATTGAAGTAATCTACCGAAGACTTTCGTTCCGCCCCATCTTTGTTAAAATTGATGCTGAGTTTATTGATCGCCTCAATAATCTCGTTTTGGCTATACAGCAAGTTCTCCATTGTTAGTTAGATAGTATAAATCGGAAAGATCTTACTTTTTTGTAGCCGCTGCTTGCTTAATTTAGATCCAGTTCAGAAACAGAGCACTGCAATCCGATATGCGCTAGTATTCCGCACAACCGAAAATTATCCCGCCTGTACGGAGGCTCGAAGGACCATGTAGAATTTAGTAAAAGATAGTTCTTGCTAGTTTAGATATTTATTCACTAAATTCTTATAGATAAATGAAGATGTAAAAGCTAGATAGTAAAGTTGCTAGTTATGAGTACACGCGTCGCGGTCGACAGTTAGTTATGCACTGGTTAGGTAAATTGCTTAGTAGCGACGCGCTGAATACAATATGCTGACATTACACTTAGAAAATGTTCGGTTAGCCCGAACACATGTACTATGCATATGCTAATTCATGGTTAAGTTACGGCATTCTATTATGGGGAAATAGCACAGATTTTGATACTTTATTTATTTCACAAAAAAAGATTACAAGAATAATAGCTAATATAAAAAATCAAGAGAGTTGCAAACCATATTTTAAAAAATATAAAATTTTGCCATTACCCTGCCTGTATATCTTGGAAGTGTGCAGAGCAGTGCTTAAAAATCCAGAACTACATAAAACTAGAAAACAAATTATATCAAAATATGAATTAAGACATCCAAATAAACTTCAATTCCCTAACTCGAAATTAACTTTACACTCCTCTAGTCCTCAAGCTATGTCAGTAAAAAAATTTAACAAACTACCACATAATATTAAAAACATTAGTAACGAAAAAATATTTATGAAGGAACTTAAAATCTTTTTGCTATCTAAGTGTTACTACACTGTAAAAGAATACTTAAATGATAAAATAAAGTAGTCCTCCTCTCTTCTAATTTTTGCAGCGCCCAACAGGGTCCTTCATTGTAATAATAATAATAATAATAAATCAGTTTATTTGTTACTCGATGCAACACATGGAGATAATAAAACAAAAACATAAAAAAGAAAAAAAAAAACACATAAAAATAAATTAAATTAAATTAAATTAAAATTAAAAGCCTATTGTTTTTTACAGGATGAAAAACGAAACAGCTATTGGATATAACTAAACAGAAAAAAAAAAAAAAAGTAACAATAATAAAAACACAAAAGACGAAAATACTTAAAAAAAAAAAAAAAAAAAAAATATAATAATAATAATTAATACATATATTTTCTTTTATACAATTAATAAGAAATAAAAATAAAAATGCGAATAGGCCTTTATTAGAATATATAAAATTATTAAAATTATTATTAAAATTATTAAAACAATGTGTTGCAGTAGCACAAAAAGGCTACAACTCAGTGCGTTGTTTTGCTCTTGCGAGCAATACACTGATTATTCTGCCGTAGCCTGAAGAACAGAGGCAGTGGTCAGTTAGAAATTGTCAGCCAGACAATGGAACACCGTGTTCATTGTAAAGTGCAATGTATATAAGTGCGTGTAACTGGTAGTCTAAATGCATGTAAAGTGTATGTGATGCTAAGTGTTAAGTGTGTCAAAGTTCTGCTAAAGACATTGTGTAGGTGATGTAAATATGTAATTAATCTATGTATAGGTAGTGTAGGGTCTTCTCTTAAAAACTCACACTGCGAAATCCGCCACTGAATAGCCACTTGGAATACCAATTTTTTGCTTCTGTAGAAGTAATTTTCTAAAGTGTTTTTTAAATGTGAATTTTGATGGTAATAGTCGCAGAGGTGGAGGTATATTATTCCAGCATTTGGTGGCTAGATAGCGGAAACTTCCGGTGAATGCCACAGTTTTATGAGCGTGAGTCTCAAGAGGCATGTGGTTCAATCTTGTGCCGTATCTTTCATTACACGTGGAAAATTTTAATTTATGAAATAAATACTCTGGTTTTTTATGTTTTATGACGTCAAATAATAGTGATGCTAGATGCAGGTGTCTTCGAGATGACATATTCAGCGTTGATGTTTTATTAAGATAGGGAGTTATATGTTGACGAGGAGGAATGACATAACAGAAACGGCAACATGCATTCTGAACTCGTTGTATAAGACGGCGAGTCTTAGACTGCAGACGTGGACCATATACCAAATCACCGTAGTTGAGCCTTGACAGAATCAAAGACTCACATAGCGTAATACGTACCTTTTCACTAAGAAGATTTCGGACACGATATAGTACTTTTAGGCGATAAAAACAGGACTTTACTAGGTTCGCTACATGAGAATCGAAATGCAGACTACTGTCAATAATAATTCCCAGGTTTCTGGCCTCCTTAACATATTCTACCGGTTCCCCATTGATTTCGACTTTCGATTCGACTTTCGGATTAGTGCTAAGTATCTTGGTTACTTGTTTCTTTGAACCCAAAATAAGATGTTTTGATTTAAATGGATTAAGTAGCAAACCATTTCTACGAGCCCAGTATGCAACATTATCTAGGTCCTTATTTAGGTTCGATAAAGCAACTTGAAATTGTTCAGGGCGCGCCGATACGTAAATTTGAACATCGTCCGCATATAAATGATAGTTGCAGTGTTTTATTACTTTGGAAATGTTTGCACTATAAAGTATATAGAGTAATGGGCCAAGTATGGAGCCCTGAGGTACTCCACGATTGACTGTTTTAGGGTCAGAAATAACTATAGTGCCATCTTCACTCACTAATTTTACAGACTGTAAACGATTGCTTAAATAACTGTTGAACCAACATAGTGATTTGTAATCTACACCGTAATAAGATAGTTTAGAAAGAAGCAAAGGTATATTCAAAGAGTCAAATGCGCGAGAATAATCAAGTAGAACCAGACTTGTACCCTTTCCACTATCTTGGTCAGATAAAATATTGTCCACGACATCTAGCAAGGCGGTAACAGTTCCCATACCTTTACGAAAACCTGATTGAAGCTGTGGTAAAATATTGTTACTTTCCAAATATGCACATAATTGGTTATATACTGCTCGTTCCAATAATTTCGACATAAAAGACAGAATGCTGATTGGTCTAACGTCCTTCAAAACTATCGGATCTTCAATCTTTGGAAGAGGAGTGACCAGTGCAGACTTCCAAATACTGGGTACTTCAGCCGTCAAAATTGAAGTGTTTATTATATGAGTAATTATCTTTAAGGTCTTTGGAAGTGTCAATAAGATCATATCTTTACTAATCCCATCCAAACCAATAGCATTCGTTGAAAAAGACATGATCAATTTAGCTACCTCTCGTTCATCCACAGGTTGCAAAGTAAAAGATTTTTCACTGAATTTATGAAATTCAAAAAAAGTTAACTCCGATAAAGGGACAGTCTCCTCGCCAGGCACATCAAGGAAGTGATCATTTATAATATTAGGATCATTGAAATGGTCAGGCAGGCAACTATTTTTACGATTATCGATTAAAATATTATTTTTTAAATTTTTCCACAGTAGTTGAGAATTATTTTGGCAATTGTTAATGTGATGATTAAAATATGCACATTTTTCCCTAAATATACTGCTGGTCACATTTTTTTTTAAGTCAATATAATACTGTTTGCTACTATTTGTTTTTAAGCGTCGGTATTTTTTATGAGCAGCGTCCCTTAAATGCATCATATCTTTAATGGTATCGGTAATCCATGGCAATGAATCAAACGGTTTAATCTTTAAAGTTTTGAGCGGGGCATGTATGTCAAAAAGATTAAGTATTAAACCATTAAAATGGTTAACCATACATTCTACTGAAGTATATTGAGTCACAGAATCCCAGTCAATTGAGTCCAGATCCCTATTAAAAGTGTTCATTATTATGTCCTTAATCGGTCTATAAGTTATTATTCTGGGCGATATCTTATTTCTTTTAATCATAAATTCTACATTTACCATTGCATGCCCCAGACCACCGGTTATATTTGTAACAGATATATGACGAACAAAGGCATTGGTGCACACAACGTCAATTAAAGTTTGATTGTCAGTAGAAAAGTGAGTAGGCTCTGTTACAATCTGTTCCAACCCCATACAGTGCAAAAAGCTATTTAACTTAGTCGTTTTACCACTAGAATGCTCCAGTATATTTATATTAAAATCACCTAACAAGATTACATGGTCGTAATTGGAGAAATGAACCAATGTGTTAGTCAGAGAGTCCAAAAAAATGTCAACATTTATCCATTCGGGGCGATAAGCAGTTCCAATAATATATTTTTTGCCGTTTACTGTTATAGATAGCCATATTTGTTCTATCGGGGCTGCGGGGTAGGCCGCGGGCCGTGCGCGTACGCCGTCCTTTATGTAAAATGCAACACCGCCGCCGTGACCTCTGCGCATCGATCGAGGACGAGGCGCATTACGCAATCGATAGCCGGGGATAGCAGGTGCGCGATGCTCCTGTCCTTCACGTATCCAAGTTTCGTTTATTGCTACGATGTCGGCTTTAAAACTATCCATCGCAATTAAGAAGTCATCGTGGCCTGTGCCTAAGGAACCCGCATTATATAAAGCTAATTTTAAAAACTTTGTTCTACGAGAAACCATGGTGAAATAAGTATAAATTTAATAACTTATAAAACAGTAAACGGTCTGCGACAATAGAGTGCATTAATAACAATAAAAAGTAAAAAGTCAAAGAAATGAAATCAAAACAAAAAGGTGTTTTGAAACGAAATATTAAATCATTGGTTAAAGTTATAGTCGAGTTACGTAATAAAAATGCTTGTGACGTATGTGTTTTGTGGAGTATTTTTGAAAAGTATCGTGTGAGATTGTAAATGTAATATTTGTGAACTGTGTAGTTTGGTGAGAAAAAACCTACGATAGTAATAAGTGATACTGCAACACACTGTTGGATATAAAATAAGTACTGTTGGGTAAGTTGAAATACGACTAATTTTAAAGACATTATGATAGAACTGAATCTAGGCAAAGTCAAATAGACATACTTACATTTAGGCAACAAAACAAAATTAATTATATTTTTACAATTTAACCTATTTAAAATAAGTGTAGGGAGGTATTTCGGTATATTATTATAAAAAATAACATGACAAATTAGAAGTAAAATAACTGTAGTGACTAAACAATCAAATATAATTTTAACCAAAAACACGAGTTAGGTCAGATTCCACTCGTATACGATGACGCGGGGCATCCGTACCTGCGGTTTTTCTTACAAAGATTTTGCCATCTTTTGTCCAAGCATACCGCCAGTGGAACTGACCTTTTAGCTCCCGAGCTTTGCTGAAAAGCTGCCGGTTTAGTCGGGTCAGTCGTTCGTTTATGTAGAACCTGCGGGCGGGGTTAGGTAGACCTGTGTCCTCGGTGGTGGCGGTGCGTCGCACGCGCGCTGCTTGCAGCAGCCGGTCCCGCAGCGCGCGCCGCGCTAGCCGCACCGCAATGAGGCGGGGGCGCGACGCTGCGCCACCGGCACCTGCGTCCGTAGACTCCAGCACTCGGCCCACCCGTGTAGCGCTGACGATGTCCTGGTCAGTCACAGTGACCCCCAGCTTCTGACTCAAAGTGATCACGATGTGTTGCACATTTTCACCCTTTTCTTCTGGCACGCATGATATTTCTAAATCATTTAATAACAAGTCTTGGTCTCTGTCATTTATCTCAGCCTTGAGCGCTGCTATCGATTCGAGTGCATCCGGTTGCAGCAGACTCACGCGTTCCTGTACTTTGCGTTCGACGGCGTCCATACGAGCATTTATTTGGTCAATGCGTCTATCGCAGCTATCTATCCGTGTAACAAGGTTTGTTACTGACGCTGCCAGCTCTTGCATCTGCATCCGCATCGACTGCATGTCCTGACGTAATAGTCGCATCTCCGTTATTAAATCCTGAGCATCGGTCGTGGCGCTTGCTGGTTGTTGCTGTGGGGCACCGACCAACATGGGTTCATTTTTCGTGCTTTTATCCTCTCGGATCCGGGAGCTTGTCCCTCTGCGAGTATTTACGTTGACACTTTGGCCGCCGACACGAACTGTTGTATTCGAGTTGTCGGTTTTAGGTTGTTGACTTCTACACAAATCGCATTTCCATGACTTCTTAAAGTCTTTTGTCACGTTTTTATTGAATCCCTCAACTGTTATGTTGGCACACTGGATGTCATAACAATTTTTACATTTGGAGCAATTAAGGTAATATTCGTCTTCTATCGGTTTCAAACACCCAGCACAACCGTTAATATGAGACTGCATTGTCAAAAACGTCCTTGTTGTGATAGAGTTAATGCACAAATTGCGATGGCAATAGCGAACAGATGACGCGTAACTCAAAGTCAGCTGATTGGTCGACAACCCGATTAGTACTACCGTTACAAACGTATGACTAATTCCAATAGTGAGCTTTGGTCGCAGCAAATAAACGCTTCAATATTGTTTTTTCACTTATGTTATCACAAATCCAGTATCACAGTAGAAAAGCTTACAAATTCAGCTTTATTTTGATATAAACTTTGTTGAACAAAACTTATTTTTTGCACATAAACTTGAACGATTGAACGGAGCAGTTACAAAACAGTGTTCACTTGTCAATGGCGTAGGTAGAACTCCATTGTCATTTTTAAATTGTACCTACTGATTTATTTTGTATAGGTACCACATGTATGACCTTTAAGTGCAATAAACTGATTTGATTTGATTTGATTTGAGTTCTTTCAAACAGAACAACCGTGTTGCATACTTTTAATAGCTCTTTGATCTTCAATTTCACTTTTCATTAAAGTTCACTTACCTATAACTTACCTATACGTAATTTGGCAGACGATGTAAATGCGATGGACGCCTTCTC